>JAUEJL010006637.1:0-10223 GCA_032274825.1 Drosophyllum lusitanicum | reverse complement strand
GCTTGTCTATGTGTTAGACAAATTAATTGCCACCTTTTATTGTACTTAGAATTTCCGCTTCTAGTACATGTAATTCTGGATTCATAATCAATAAGAATTATATAAAAGTATAATGGTGTGTCTTTAAGTTTAAAAAGCTAAAGTTTGTATTCAGCCCCCTTCTACAAACATTTGTTGTTGTGTACTCAATCTGGGACTAACAGATATCACCAAATTTAGATATATATTTTAATCGATATCTATTTTATTTTAGCCTGTTATTGTTCGTAAATAAGTAAAAGATACTTAATTATCTTCATTTACTGAATTACAGGTTAAAAATGCGGGTTATGAAAAGTTTTGAGCAAAAACTGAAGAAACCGAAGAAAATAAGAAAAGTTGTCTGCCCCGACATACCTCCACTGTTTTGATCATATAGTTACTTTTAGAAAGCAATAAGGTACCATATATAATTCTAAGGGTAAGCCTATTTTTTTAGCTAAGAGATATAGAGTTCTGTATCAACTAGAATTCAGTTTTGCCGAACCTTATACTAAAACTTGCTTGTATTCCTAATCCCTTTCCAAGCTGAGTTGGCTGTGGCACAAAAGAACATCACATTTGTACTTCAAAAATATAAAATTACTTTCTAAACAAGAGTTAGTCTCTTGTTTGCCTAAATCACATTTGCAAAAGACAAATTGTGCTTAGCTTGTAAGCAAGATAACAACACAAAGGTTCTTTTAAATCTAATCAAAGTTTTTCTATAACAAGCATGCTGCATATTTTGCATATAGACTTGTTTAGTACTATAAGCACTCCTAGGGTAGGTGGCAAGAAGTATTCCCTAGTAATAGCTGATGAGTTCATTAGATTCACGTGGGTAGTATTCTAAATGCCAAAAGGGAAGCTACATTTTAGATAATAAGTTTTATCAAAAAAAGAAGAAGTGCATAAAGGTATGTCTGTAAAGAAACTCAAAAGTGACCATGGCACTGAGTTCAGGAACTCAGCCTTGGAAGGCTTTTGTGAATAAAAGGGAATAATACAAAATATCTATTCGGTTAGAACTCCTTGACAAAATGGAGTTCTTGAGAGAAGGAATAAAACCTTTATAGAGGCTGCTAGAACAATACTATGTGAGGCAGGATTAAAACTCTATTTTATGGCAGAAGCTATATAATCTTATAAAGCCCAATATAGGTTACTTCCACATCTTTGATTCAAAATGCTATGTGCTGAATCAAAGAGATAAGCTTCATAAGTTGGAACCTAAAGCTTATCAAGGTATTTTTTTTGGATAATCCTCAATCTCCAAGGCTTATAGAAAGAATAATACAAGGATAAAGCTTATTGAGGAATCAATATATGTCTCATTCATTAAGACAAGTGTTGATGAAGTTGAGAAAACTCAAGCAAAACTCGTCAGTCTAGGCGAGCTTGAGAAAATTAAAGGTAAGTTATTCAACCCTATGTATGTCATAGACGATGATGATGATGATGATGATGATGATGATGAAGCTGACTTAATTAAAGCAAATGAAACATCATCAGAAAAGAGTATGTAAAAAGAGTTAGTATGTGACTGACACAGTAGCTTGAGGTAAGTAGACCTCGGAAAGTTAGAGACATGTATGATCACCCATCGATTCCAAAGTCTATTCAACTAAGTGAAGCTGGCAATCCATTTGGAGTTGATCATCAATAGAGTGAGGATCTAAGTGATCACTCATGCAACAATGAAGCTGCTAAATCAAACTAAGAAGATAAGTTCTCCTAAGAGTCCCATAAATCACTTAATTCCAAAACCACAGTCTCCTACTATAAGCTTTTATGTTCACAAAGATCATCCATTGAACCAAGTCATTGGTAACATCAATGAAGGTGTGGTTACTAGGTCAAAGGCAACTGCAAAATATACTTCAGCTTCTTATTACAAATGTAACCAAAGAAGACTAAAGATGTCTTAAAGGATGAAGATTGGATAGAAGCTATGCAAGAGGAGTTGACAAAATTCCAAAGCAATGAAGTATGGACCCTTGTCCCTGCCCCAAAGGTAAAACCATTATAGGCACTAAGTGAGTCTATATGAATAAGATGGACAAGGATGAAGTGATTGTTTGGAACAATGTCAGGCTTTTATTACAAGGATATAAACAAGAAGAAGGTATAAATTATGATAAGATCATTGCCCCTATTGCTAGAATAGAATCAATTAGGATGTTCTTAGCATATGTAGCACAAAAGGTAACTTTCAGAGTTTTATGGACAATTAAAATCCTTAACGGAAACTTTTCTCTCTCATCCAAAAACGTATAAATAACAACCATAAATAAGTTCATAGTTTTATGCCAATCGTCTTCATCTTCTCAATTCTAATTTTTTTTTGAAGTAGACCCTAAACAGCTAAGTGCTAAAACCCTCAAATCGCTCGGTGTGAATTTTGTGATTCACTTAGTGTTTAAGCAATTAATCAATAAGGTTGAATATAATGGAGGGCACCATTCTTGATTTGGATGATAGAATGGTAAGGGATGTGTAATTCAAAGAGGATGGACTCCTAGTTATTAAAATTAAGAAACAACGAGCATGTGTAGCTCTGCCGATCAAAAAGAGAGAACACGGGTATGAAGATAGGATAAATTATATGAAGAAGTACCCTTCTCTCATTACATTTATTGGAGGACCAACCCATATAGTCGCATTGATAACAGAGTTATGAATGTCCTAAGACTCCCTGAGAACACTCAGTTTGAAGCCCTACTGATAGACTTGTAGCTAGCAGGGGTAATCAAGAAAGCAACTGTCCCAACAAGCCAAGGTTTCTTGGTCTCCATAGTGATTCATTCACTTGGAATGAAGGTATGTAGACTGGATAATGTTAACGAATTTGAGATGCAGTTGCACTATAACATATACTATGCAAGAAATACCGACTATGCACCGCAAAAACCCTTGCGTTAAAGAAGAAAAAGGTCTTACATGTGCCATTCATATAGTTTTTATCCGGGGTGTACGAAGATGAGCTTGGAAAGACATAGTAGGAGTCAAGGTATGAAAACTTCTTGACTCTAACTCTCAGTTCTAAGATTTTTAATGCATCAATCTTTTTTAGAACAAGAAGAACTAAGTGTCCATATGGAAGAGGAAGATGTCTTTGGGTGAAAGTGATCAAGCCTAGTCAGAGTCTAATAAGCCTGAGCAACAAGGAGACTATATAGCAGTTCCTACCATAAATATTACAACAAGTTTAGAGGGGGTTCCTCTATGTTTCCATCCTTTGAAGCTCCATTACTTGGTGGTGATGTTATAGGTATGATTTCTCAACCCTTATCTCCTCTCTCTCATATTTCTTCTCCATCTCACTTAGGAGATTTTCCTGTGTGAAACCTAACACAGTTTTACCCAATCCCCCACCTACTCAAATTTTACAATCCGCAACCAACCTTGGGATGCCCACTTCCCCAAGGAAAATATTATAACCAATACAAGGAAACTGCTAAAGTGGTTTCACATGTTATGATTCCACTAGAGTAGATGTCAAATTGACCACATCAATCTAGGAAACTGGTGTAGCTTCTAGCATCTGACCACATGTTTCGTCTACACTAGGCAATGGATATATGCTCTTATTAGTTCGTTTGTTCAACTTTTTATAATTTATACACATATCACATAATACTACATGTTATTATAGTGATACACTGTTGTATGCACTTTACATAGTCGTTCCATTTTTAAACGGGCTATTTGAACATTAACATTACTAATAGTCGTAGGCTTCACGAGCCATACTAAAGTAAACTTACTAACTATTTCAACATTTAATACACTCCTTGTCCTTTTCTTTAGCTAAGAATCTACCACCTTAAGCTAAGTACGGTGGTTACTTGCGCTACATAAACTGTATGACTCATAAATACAAAGGATCTTCTTCCAGTTATTGTAATTGGAGAGTTTTCACCCACTTGGGTTTCGAGTCCATATAGAATCTTTGCTTGCATTGAATTTTGACTTGTTATTCTCGATCTATTGTAACTTGTAACACCCCGAATTTACATTATAAAAGAAACATTTAAGTTGCAAAAATATGATTTAAGACTAGCAAAAGCAAAATATAAGGGTTGAAATAGTATTAATATTAAAATTTGAGGTCTACAAAACGGGCGTATGCTTCAAAATATTCTTGCACAGCTATCGTCACGCCAGGCCTTACCTTAAACTTAGATTACACGTGTAAACATGAAAATTTAACATATAAGCTTTACGCTTAGTGAGCGTACCTAACTAACAAATACTGAAACAAGTAATAATGACTAGTCCAGCATCAACGACCCAATAACAAATACTGGAATCTCTAAACCCTGAACCTGGTATCGAGGCTAAACCCTCATGCTGAAAGAGCACATAACTGTATCAATGCTAAACTATCACTGCTTCACAACGTATTCATACATCACTTTTTAGGGTAAAAGAAGTTAAATAAACTCACATTGATAAGCATTTAATAATAGAATAATAGTTCATATCTTGGTTAAGGTAGATAGTTTATCATCTTTCTATACCAATACAATAATAATGTATACATAAATTAAAATGCTAAATTCTGGTCTTGAAAAATAAGCCATACGGCCGTGTAGCAATCTACATGGGCCGTGTAGCCGTAACTCTACACGACTATAAAATTAACGCAATCAGTGTTACCTTGGGGCTCTACACGGGTCATGTAAATATACATGGTCCGTGTACGTCTACACGAACGACCCCCACGATCTTCCTAATGTCTACACGGCCATGTACATTTTTGTTGCTCTATATGAACAACTCTTTCCCAACTATAAATTGATTAAAAAATTCAATATTATCATCATGGAATTGTTTATAAGTGACTTACAAGGTGTAATAACTATATGACCCAAGTGATTCAAGCCTTCTTCTAAGAACACGGTTGTAAGATAGATCTAGAGAGAAATATGGTAAACACACACAAACACCTAGATCTTATTACTTGAATAAGCAACCAGTTAGGAATACATGGTGTCATATCCCTATATATACTCCTTAGAGTATTTACATGATGAGCCCTTTATGTTTGCTTTTAATGCAAACTTCAGCCACAATATAAACTTCTATTTCTATACAATATTTAATCCTAACAATAACATCATATTAACAATTAAACACTACATCCAACCCAAATCTAACATTAATCTTAACTGATAGTAACTTTCTCTCTCTAAAAATTCAAGAAGACACAAGATGAAGAGCAAACTAACTTTTAATTTGGAATTAGCACTTGGTTTTGATGAATTAACACTTGCATTAGTTTGCTACAATATTCCTTTTAACATGCAGGCTTAGATCTTCCCTAAATCTTCATTTTCTTGATTTTCTCTCTATAGAATTCTCTCACACCATGAACACACACTAAGTATGTGTTTTCCAAATCTAAAATTAATGTTGAAATGGATGATAATCCTTGCTAATCTCATCTAATGCTTGATAATCTTCATAGTTTAGCTTAATTGTTCATTAATCTTGCTTTAATCCTCTTCTCTCTCCACCTTCTCTCTTTAACTCTTTCAAAAAAGTCAATAAAAATTAAGATATAAAACCTCAAGAACACACACATTTAGGGCTGTCAATTTGGGTTGGTGTATTATTAACAAAAACAAAGTCAAACAATACCAAAGCAGGTGTAGTATTAACAACAAAGGTACCTGCCGCTATGTCTGGTTCTACTATTTCCCCCACAGCCGTGAGCTGGAAGGCTTTGCCATATGAACGGGGCACCTTCACTTTCTTATCCCTACCCTTACCAAAACAAAGCGGGGGTAAAGGATTCACTATACTTCTCTCTAAAACTGTCAACTTAGGGCAACAAGCTTTATGTGCCCATACTCGTAAGAATGATAACACACCTAGAGCGAGCTATGACAATCTTTAGCCACATGCCCCTGCTTCTCACACTTTCACACATCTGAGTAGGAACTAGCCCTCCTCACTGTAATACAAACATTGATCTCTTACTTGACACATTTGCCGACTTAACCTTTCACTTTTTCATTTACTATTCCTTACTTGATCAACTACTGTTCTCTCTTTTATACAAAACTCATCATCTCATTCGTTGTGTTACAAGTAACCGTCACTAAACTTTACTGATATCATTTCTAAATATCGAAATGTATCGCTGCATTTTAATAAGCTCAAAGGAAACATACTCTAGAGAAAGACAAGCCATTTTTAACAACTTCTTGGTGATATCACCCACAAATTCTGTCATTTGTCATAAAGCTAAAAACTTTTCTGTAATCTTATCTATTCGAGATTTTGGTGCAAACTACACCTCTAACACTTCTTTAAACTGAGGCCTAATCGTTGTCTCCATCTGTGCCTTCTCTTTCCTTGGTAACAACAAAGTCCACCTGTCTTTTGCTGCTCCACACAACAAGTTCGAAACATACATAACTTTTTGTTCTACTAGACACCCGACTGTACGGAACGCCCCTTCCGTCTCTACTAGCCAACGATTATTTACAATCGAATATGTAACCCCTCCGAAAATGGGTGTTTTGCTTGCTGAAAAATCTCTGTAAGTACACCCTTATAACTCTTATAACTGATCCATTATGGCTTTGCTTCTCCCAACCCTCTCAACATACATCATTGCAGCATGCACCGCTGCATCTACTCATTTCTATAACATCACTTCCAGTGTCTCTGACACTTACTCATCCACCTGATTAATTATACAACGGATGTTCTTCTGTCGGGCTTTACCCAACTCTATAGCTAATGCCTCTCTTACTGTGCTGTTCTCATGCTCTTGCAATTCCTCTATAACTGGAATCTCTATAGTAGGATTACCCGCAGGTCTAATGGTTAGAATAGGAATTTCATCTGAATCATACATGTCTCTAACTTTCCGAGGTCTACTTACCTCAAGCTACTGTGTCAGTCACATACTAACTCTTTCTACATACTCTTTTCTGAATATCAAAAATCCTTAACATACCATACAATAATAAGTTTCTCTCGACAACCACAAATACACTTGGTCTACATGCGTTAATCATCATGCTATCATACACATAATCCGCAGGGTCTATCATGATCTTGCTAAGCTTAAGTATGTACCATGCGTTTATAACCATATGAGCCCTATATTATTATAAACACATTGCACCTTACTTATTCTTAACTTAACCAATCAGACTTCCGCTTCATAACATTTAACACTTAGCCACATAAATGTGCTACTCATGCATATACAAGATATCTCGTGCTTAAATTGCTAAAACAGATAACAATAAAAAACTTCTACCACTCGTATGCTCACCCAGGTTTACTGCCCCAGAGATAGCTCCACTTAATCTCAAAACCATGGTTTAAGTTCAGACATCACACTCATGTGTGCCCAAATTCCTTAAACCTTGGCTATGATACCAAGTTGTAGCACCACTTTTCCAATTTCAATTTAAAAATATTATCTTACGAGTTAGCACCCAAAAGATATCAGAGTTTCACATAAATACACTTTCTAAAGATACACGTGCTAACATTTACAAAAGTAGTGTCAAAAGTTTACTTCTTGAAAACCAGGAGCTATCCAACTGATCACTACACTGGGGCCTTACCCTTGCTGGAACCTGTGCCACCTACAACATGCAATACTGAAATATAAGCTAACGCTTAATGAGCATACTAGCTCAGCATATACAACATATAACAATAGTAAAATCTCCCCAGGATGTCTCGTATCCAAGCTGTAACAACAGGAGTAAAGTCTCCCTAGGATGTCTCGCATCTAAACTGTATCACCTGCAAACCTACACAAACTGTTACTATGATGGGGCTTATCTACACCTCGCGTGTAGCCTATCTCCAACTGCTGTTACCGTTAACTTGTCCTAGGGTATGACCACACCTCGCATGTAGCCAAGCCCCTGAGACCTTTCCTTGGGTATAAAGAGCTCAATATACCCCTTTCCACTTTCCTGGATACAAAGCTACGCTTGCATGTAACTACTTATCCTCATTACTTGGTACACAACTAGCTGTATACCCTGTCACTGTTATTGTGCATAGTTATGCTCGCGGCATGACTATACACATGTACTTGCATCGCATATACATATCATATATCATATCATAGATATCATACTATTCACCTTGTGCATATATACATATTATAATTCATGGATACTTACACTGCTTTGGTATACAACTACACCACCTATGGGCTATATACCATAACATTGTTCTCGGTACAAAGTTACACCTCGCGCGTAACTTGTACCCTGCTGCTTTCATTGAATTCATATAACAATTATATCACATAACACATATATCATGTTGTTCATTTAACGCATACTCATATTCTATTCATACTAAAGGAATAGTATACTCAACTTGATGCTTAGATATGCCAAACAGTGCTAACTCGACCGTATCACCACAAGTACGCCAATACTTATTGCTTACAAGCAATATATAATCAATGCATCAAGCTGACAATTCTGCTAGATAACTAAAAGGTGAACAGGGCCCAGACACGACTGTAATATCATTATTCCAGAAATAAATAAAAGAATATTTTATGGGTAACGATTGTTATTATCTTGATTAAATTGAAGCTATGAGTTACTTTTGAGTTAGTTAGCCATTTGGGCTTCAATGGTCATTATTAACTAAATAGGGTAAATGTTGGGTTAATTAATTGGTAGTCTTGAGTGGTTGTTTTGAGCCCAAGCCTTGTGAGGAAGATGTGTATATATATATATATCCAGATAGGGCACAGCCCCCAACACTAAAAATCAAATACTGTTCCATTGAAAGAGTGCTAGTGTGCGTGCTGTGTATGTTCTTGCCAGGAAGAGAACAGAAAAAGGAAGGCAGAATCATCATCTTTCATTCAAGGAATAGCAAAGAAAATCATTAGGTGAAGGCCAATTGAAGAGTAACCGCAAGGGAATTTCTAAACTAAGAACCGTGTGACTGAACTCCGATCAGGTGAGTACTCTTACTTACAATCTAAACTGATGATATCTGTGTCTATGATGTGGCGATGATATGTAGTATATGTTTAATGATATGTTGTACTCTGTTTAATGATGGGACCGTTCACTTCGGTGACGGGAATGATGAAACCGTTCACTTCGGTGACGGGAATGATGAGACCGTTCACTTCGGTGACGGGAATGATGGGACCGTCCACTTCAGTGACGGGAATGATGGGACCGTCCACTTCGGTGACGGGAATGTGGGACTGTCTACTATGATAGTGGGAATGAGGGATTGTTTACTCCAGTAGTGGGAATGATCAATGTTGCATACGTGAAATAAGTTGATTATGTGATGAATGGTTTTGTTGTAAGTAATGTGTAACACCGAAAATCTCAGGTCATTTTTTTTAAATCGCCACGGAAGCGTCTACTAATTTTCATAAACACAAACACCCACAAAGTACATAACACTATTTACACATTACAGTATTCATTTGTGTTACAAAAGATTTATAAAACACGGCTCGTCTCTATTTAAAACACAATATCTGAGCGTTGGTCAAATTTCCCTTCCCACAAACACAGCTAAACAGCTACACTCACTGAACCTGCAAAAAGGAATCAACTAAGGGGAATTAGCACAAAGCTAAGTGAATGGAAGCTACAAACAAATGGTCATCAGCAAATAACGCAATCAATCAACAATTATTCACACAAATCTCACAAACTACTCAAATCCAGGGAAATCCAGAGGACTGGCGGTTCTGGCGAACCTGCAACCAATGCGGGCCAAAGCAAAGGTTTACCAATAGTCTATTGCCAATTGGCACAGTTAGATCCCCTCCGATAAAACGCTTACACCAGAGAGTCGACAACTGTCCGACCAATTGCAATCAGACTCAGCCGAACTGCACGCATAGATGACCTCTACTAGCCAAACTACACGCATAGCTGGTTTCTACCAGCAGAACTGCACACATAGCTGGTCTCTACCAGAATCTCTACCAGCCGAACTACACGCATAGCTGGTTTCTACCATAACCAAATACTCAACAACAATTCATGAACTCAAATCTTATCTCGATCAAGTAATACATAAACAGTCATTCACTATCAGACTAAACAGTCTATTAATCACAATCGCATGCATCACATCAACAGATAACAATCAACAATATCAGACTAAACAGTCTATCATCGCATATTAGACTAAACAGTGTATCATAGCATCGATAT
>JAUEJL010006626.1:0-10224 GCA_032274825.1 Drosophyllum lusitanicum | reverse complement strand
AATCTGTGATTTCTGACAGTTTTAATCTACTAACTTTGATATTTCAAAAACCTATTCTAAACATCACTAAAATTCTTTAAAATAAATCTGGGGCATATTACATGAGTTTTCAAAGTCCTGTAAATATTTCAAAATTTATTAAGTTGTTTTTCTATTTTAATTAGTTAAAAATATTTTTGTTGTTGAATCTGGAAATCCTAGGTTTTTTGATAACAGGGTTTCAAACATCATAACCTATCCAAGATTACGAATTAGAGGCCAAAAATTAATATGGATAAACTTTAGAGTATTTATAATCATTGTGTAAAATATTAGAATTTATTGGATTTATTTTATATTTTAATTGGGTAAAAACTTTTTGATTGTCAAATCTAGAAGTTTAGGGAATTTCTATAATCAGAGTTTAAAATATTTTAAAACATTCAAAGATCCGAATTAGTGGACAAATATTTGTATGAATGAATTTTTAAGTGTTTTTAAGTTACTGTAAAAATTTTAGATTTTATTAAAGTTGTTTATTATTTTAAATAAATAAAAACTTTGTGTCGCGCAAGCTGAATGCATTTTCTGACCAACACTAATTAAAGTATCTCTTAAAAATAATAAACATGTTATTCAACTCTAGAAAAATTTATATAAAATAATAGAGACATTAAGTTCTCTGCCCTAAAATTTAGGAAAATAATTAGAACATTTAAATCATTTTAAAAATACACGAAGCGTACCCAAAATTTCAAAATTTAACCTACACATTTAAAAAGAAAAATAAGCAAGGTTTGAAACCTTAAATATATATATTGGGGTTAGGCCCAAGGAATGGATGCACTTATGTAACCTACGGTAAAACTTAATCGCGAAACCTAATTAAATTTAATGATTCAAGGTTAGTACAAAAGAGGACTTTTACGCGTGAATAGAATATAACTTAGATTATACGATTGTTTGTAGATTTGCGAGCACGTTAAGATTCAAGTGACAAACCCACAGCTAAGGTGAGTACTCGTGGCCCCTTTTATTTATGTCTTATCGGGGGAAAATGACACTCAAAACATGTTTCAAAATTCTTTATGCCGTGTTGATTATATTACTATTTTCTTTTGTGACAATTACGTGGCATGTGTGTGCACCTACGAACCCGTGTTCGGGTTATGCCTATTAGAATTCTCATTCCTATTGTACCCAACTAGTAGCTCAATCTAGTAGGTGATCATAGAAAAACTAATGACTAAAGACTCGTGCCCGGTGAACTTGTGTTCCGGATATCACTATATTCCTATTTGCATGCCATGCCTTTACGTGTTAAATTGTCATACAAATTTATTATACATGGCAAACATACTTTTAATTTAAACCTGCGACCTCACCAAATTTATGTTGAAATTTTCGAGTGTTCATTTTCAGGTAATGCTATTAATAACGCTTAAGGAGCTTAGACGAGACTTGAGGGCCTTAGCGAGACTTGAGTTGATGCTTACTTTTACTAATATATACTTTGATGAACATAAACATATAATATTTGGGCTTGAAGCCCCATATACCTGTCCCCGGTTGTGGGAATAACTATTTGGTATTTTCTTGTCTTTATTTATTGACTATGATTGTCGTGGAGTAACCTACCACAACACAAGTCCCCTCTTGTGCCGGGGACGTCGTGACACGTTGCTGTGAATTCATTTAGTAAACTTCTCTATTCATATATCAATGTGTTATAACGATCCTTTCCGTCACACTTCGCGTTTCTGCCTTGGCGGGTGTGGCAGATAGATATTTTGAGAATGAGAGAACAAATGCTAGAAATCAATTAGATGATCTATTAGATCGAACGGTCACAATTCACTGTCACAATTCATAGTCGTGGCAATTCATGGTTGGGTAATAAATAAAATGAAGGGTCAAAAGTAGACCATCCGATCAAATCAAATGAAGGACCATGATTAAATCTCTCATTCTCACCTAAATATCCATTCTTATTTGAACCTCCCACTATATATATATATATATATATGGAGAAGTTCAAACGAGAACTATTTTTTATACGAGAATTGCAACTTTGCAAGAACTGCTTGTAACATCATTAATGACTCATTATTAAGGGTATTTTTGTCATCTATATATTTTTCTCAACCGTTAATTACGTGTGAATGGATAGTCATTAATGTGTGAGAATTGATTCGACCAAAATGACACTCTTTAATGCGTCATTATTGAGCCATTAATAAGCCTATCATTAATTAGTTAATCATTAGCCGCCAAAATTATTAACCATTGATTTATTTGAATCAAAGGACAATATTGGTTCTCGCAGTTTTGATTAGAAAAATAGTTCCCGTACGAACCCTCACCTATATATATATATATATATATATATATATATATATATATATATATATAGTTTGAAACAGAAAGAATATTTATGTGATAATAGGAGACTTAATAATGGTCATTTATTTAATTTGATTGGATGATATACATTTGGCCCTCTATTTTATTGATTACCCAACTATGAATCGCAACGGGTGAACTGCAACCGTTAGATCTAATAGATCAACATCTAATTGATAAAACCATGGGGAAGCACATGTTCAGGCCTATATTGATTCTACATCCATTCCCAAAGATTCCCCAACGATGGTTGATACATCCCATAGGGATGAGGGTAGTGTTGATTGTATTGAATTGACGGCTATGATCAAAACCATTCTAAAGGAGATTTTATCCCAGAATTCCATCATTACTCGTCAACAAAAGGAGATTGTCATGTTGAAAGCTCAAGTATCATAATTGATGAAGGAAAGAAAGCACAAGAGAGTCTCCTCTAGCTCCTTTGAGGATGCTACCAAAAATAGGGAAACTCCAAACCTAAAGGGTGATGAAACTGTTAATGATGAGCATGTGAAACCAACTAAGGATGTAAATGTTGATGAGGTAAAAGATAGTGTTGAGAAAGATGTAGAAGATCAAGCTGAAAAAGTTGTTGAGAAAGCAAAACTATTTAAAGCCAAGGTTGAAACGGAAGGATGTAGTAATAAGTGAGATGAAAGAAGCTACAAGTTAAGAATCAAAAGATGCTAAAATTGATCCAAGAGACAAAGGTAAGGGTAATGTTGTGGCTAAGGAATTCAAACCAAAGCAAGTGAAGAAACAAAAACAAATTGATTTGGATGAGGAGTTTGCAAGGAGATTGCAAGAAGAGGAAAATCAATTGCTTCAAAGGGAGGTAGAAGCTGAAATAAATCAATCTGATGCTGAAAGTGAAAGGATAAAATCATAGAATTTCTGAGAAATTATGGTTTCAGTAGTAAGAAACTTAGTCCAATGAAGTTTGAAAATATGATGAGTTTGTATGAAATAGAGAAGAAGAAGCGTGTGAGACAATCTGAGGAAGAGAAAGTAGAGGTAGAGAAGGTTGAGAATGTTGAGAAGGTTGAGGGGGAGATCGAAGAAGAAAACAAAATTGAATCTCAAGCTGAAGAGGTCAGGCTTACAAGTCATGTGAATGTTATTGTTATTTTTTAAAAGGTTATGGATGTAGAGCTAGCCTTTAAGTACAAAACCACACATGCTTGTAGATAGGGATGTGGTAATGCAGGATGATGAAGAAGTGCTCACGCTAATCAGGGCAAATAAAACTGAGGTGATGCATTCAAATTTTGTGAAAATACTGAAGGAGATTGATAGAGATGATCTGGAATAGATGTACATTAATGGTTTAAAGAAGTATGGAGATGTGATTGATCCTTACTCATTGATACAAATTACAATGGAATATCTGTATATGATGTTCGATCCTGTGAAAGTTCAAAATTTGTTTGATGAGAGTCGCATTTCCTTGATTAGATGGGTGTTATATGAAAAATGTGGAATGCATTATATTTTGAGTACATATTGAGGAGACAAATTCTTTTTGGTGGAAATGGAGTACAACCATAGTTTGAAGAAATTAAAGTAAATGATTGAAGTAAAACTGAGTGCTTTCAAGAAAACTCATATGGCTGTAAGTCAGGTTCAAGAGTAATATTTCTAATAGGTGAGATGGAGAGAAGAAGGTAAAAGATAGGTTTTTGGTAGCATCCCCAACAACATTTTGAATGAATATGAAACTTATTGCATGGCAGCATAAGTTTAGGGGGAGATTCTTGGGTTTAAGATGTTGTTGGTAGAGTGAATGAATGTTAATGTTGTTGGTTTGAAGTTCATACCGGTAGTGTTGGAGTTAATACTGTTTCAACAAATTTAATACTGCTTGGTGAAAGTTAATGCTGTTAGTTATCAAAGTTAGTGCTGCTTCAAAGAAGTTAATGTTGTTCAAGACAATAACATGATTAGTGTTGCTTCTCGTGATAAGAATGAATTCCTTCATTTCAGGGATGATAATTATGGATGAGATGTGTTCTTATCTATCCGTAATTAGATGATTCTATAAGCGAAAATAGTTGATTCTGTTTTATAAGCAAATACATTATAAATACTCATATGTATGTAGGTACTTAATAATCCGTGTGGGATTTAAGTTTTAGCCTCAAAGTTGTTCTTGATCCTTGCAATAGAGAAGTATTGCATATCTGTTGAATCATTCTTAATCCAACAAATTGGGGTTTTGATGTTTAAATCATTTGTAATTTGAATCAAGTGATCAATATAAATTTCCTTGTTACTCAAATTGTTATTCCGCAACTTCTTTGTTTATTCTTGGATTGTTCTTAATATTTGTGAGTGTTTGTTAGCAAATCCGATCTTGACATATAATAACATACTTGAGTCGATTTCTTTGATTGTAGCCGGTGGTGTTTTCTTTAGAAGTTATATAGAAAGAATGTGACTATTAGGAGAAAATATGGGATATAAACATACATATTAGATATACGTATTTTAGCTAATTATTATATCTTATTTGTTTACTTGCAACCAAATAATACGTAAGTGTGAGTGTGTGCATTGGATGCTTGGCTGTGGAGGAAACAAGAATCAAGGACCCAAAAGTTGAGCCTAATCTTTCAAAGAAATCATCAGGTATGAACATTGAATCCCCTGTAGAATTAACCATTTAGAAATACTTGTAGTTAGAGAAAGAGAGAGTTGGTGAATATTTGAGAGGGTTTTTTTCCCCTGTTCTTGTGCTTTTCGATGGACACAAGCAAGAACACAAAATGGGATTTTAATCCATTAAAACTTGTTGTTAACCGATCATCTTCAAAAGGATTTGTTTAATATTGTTTGGAAGCCTTAGAAACAAAAATGGTTGGATTTGGTTAAGTTTTATGAATTTCAGAAGATTAAGTTTACCTTGGTCCGACCTAAGTATCTTGAGTTGATCCGAGTTGCGATGTTGTGCGACCAGGTAGGTAGTGCGACTTAGCACAGGTTCGAACTCCGAGAGGTTTACATGTGGTTTTGACCAGTAATGTGTTGTAGGTTTTCGCTGACAGATTTCCTAATTATTCAACCCTGCAAATCACTATTAACTACTGTGTCGCGAACCAGGTGAGTTACCCTAACTTACCTTGTTTCCCGTAATGTATAAGTAGTATGCGTAATATCTATTACTACAATGTATGTACTTAATTGTGATAAGTTATTATGTGTTATCGTTATGAGATGTTAGTAACCAACCGTGCCTTCGTGGTCGGTGGGGGCAGTTGACTTCATCTAAAGGTGAGACCTGTGAGGAGTCATAGCGGGCGATGCCCGGTTTAGGCAACAAACGGGTGGGACCCGAGATGCGGCAGAGGGCGAGTCCGTAGTTATGTGTTACGTGATGGCAGGATGTAACTCCTACGAAGGGTAAGAGTAGTGGCGATTCACTAAGCTTCATGCTTACCCGTTGTTATCTTTCAGGTTCTTCGGGGATCGGCAAGGGCAAGGCTCCAGCATAGCAGTGGCACACTAGCATTCAAGAATTTTATTTAATTCCAATTTACAGACGTTGACATGTTTACAACACTTCCTTGTTTTGATACAATTAGTACCTTGTTCTCTTTCGTCTGAAATTAAATATTTGAACGATTGGATGAAGCTTTAATATTGTCTAAATGGTTAAACTTAAAAAAAATTGGGACGTTACAAAGACACACGATCTCTCTCTCAAATTAGTCTTCTTGTTCTTGTCTCAACCTGTTAGGGGTTTTATGTGCACTTTTTATATGAGCTTAGTGCACTGTTTTTTCTTATATAAGATCTGAAACATTTGAGTAAGTTGTTCAAGCATTCGACTCTTATCATTGTAATATTTGTATCAAGCTTTAAGCTTTGATATGTTTCATCTCTATAATTGTCTTTCTCATAATCAATAAAAGATCTGTTCATTAGTTTTTCGGTCATGGTATGAGAGCCATGTACCTGGTCTAATTTCTGCCTTCTCTTTTCCCTAAAAAAATCCTAACTAAATATCTATGGTTCATTTACTTTGCTGCCCGATATCTATACCCTTGAGAGGATTCTCGATTGATTTTTTTTGAAGATAGGAGGCCTTGGTGCATCGAGAGTGTTTTTGGTAAATGACAAATGCTCATGCTAATATGGGAGGTACCTTTTTTAACTCCGGCATCTTTTTTAACTCAAACTTTAATAATTTTTTCTCTTCGAAATGTCAATCAACCACTTCTATTATAAGCCAAGGGTGGATTATTGATTCACGGGAAAACCAACATATGACAACATCGGATAAGAATCTTATAAATGTTGTTGACATTTCTGATCTAAACCTTAAAGTTGGGCACCTAAATGGGACTGAAGCTCAAATAAAAAAAATTGGTGACCTTAAATTAACAAAAGATGTCATTCTTTTTGATGTTTTAATTGTCCCTGAATACTGTGTTAATATTATATTTGTGCATAAACTTGCTAAAGATAGTAAACTGTTTTATCTCATTTGATGAATCCAAATGCTAAATTCAAGATTTGAATTTAAAGAGAAACCTCGGGATTGGTAATCATAATGAAGGTATATACTTCTTTGACAACATGGGTAAGATGGGAATGGACATCAATAATGTCATCTTCTCCTACTTATCTAAACAATTATGACATAATAGACTTGGACATCCTTCTGATCAAGTCTTAAATGTTTTAGAAAACAAACTCCGCTATGGTAAGAGTGACCAAACCATTGCCTGTGATGTGTGCCATAAATCTAAACAAACTAGAGATCCTTTTCCCTTAAGTGAACACAAAACCAAAGGGGTAGGTGACCTAATTCACTTAGATTTGTGGGGACCTTATAAGGTGACCAGCAAAGAGGGGTATAAATATTTCTTAATGGTAGTTGATTTCTCAAGAGCTGTATGGGTTTATTTATTAAAATCGAAGGATGAAGTTTTTCAAAACATTCAAAGTTTTATCTTCTCTAAAACCAATTTGATAAAAATATCAAATGTTTTAGAAGTGATAACGGCTCTGAGTTTGTAAACAACACTATGAACACATTTTGTGTTGAAAAAGGCATTCTTCATCAAACAACATGCCCATATACTCAGACACCTCTTAATAATCGCTAGGTCTCTTATGTTTCTGGTGAAATTCCTTTAAAGATGTGGACAGAATGTGTGCTAACTGCTACCTATGTGATTAACAGGCTCCCATCTTCTGTACTTGCTGGAAAATCTCCTTTTGAGTTGATAAATGGCTTTGAGCCTTCTCTTTCGCATCTTAGGAATTTTGAGTGCTTTGCTTTTGCAACAATTTTAAACAATAATGATAAGTTTGCCGGCAGATTGGAAAAGTGTTGTTCTCATTGGATATTCCAATGTTAAAAAAGGATACAAATTGTATAGCCTTGAACAAAAACATTTTCTTTACTCAAGAGATGTCAAATTTTATGAAAATGTCTTTCCTTTTAAAGCTAAATCAAAAGAATTAGATACAAAAAATGACATTGATTACTCAACTTTTTTGAAATGCAATATTTTGAAAACTTTATTCCTAAGATGCCCCTTACACCCGATGATGATGAGAAGGCAAGTGAAGGTGATAGCTATAGGAAGGAAGAAGCACGGGAGGCAAACGAAAATGCCAACCGTAATCCTGAAACCATTGCAACACCTTCTGAAAGTACAAGCACCTCCAAGGGTCAAACTCTACAAAATAACAAGCCTTTTATATCAAGGAGATCTTCCGGAAGTACCTCTCTTCCAAAGAAGCTAAATGATTTTATTTTGGAAAATAGTGTCAAATATGGTATTGAAAAGTGGTAAACTGTTCTAATTTGTCTTCTGAAATTTTTTCCTTTGTTAGTAACTTAAACAAAAGCAGAGAACCCAATTCCTATGAAGAAGCATCCCTTGATAAAAATTGGATTCAAGCCATGAATAAAAGAAGAGAAGCCCTTCTTAGGAATGGGACTTGGGTTGTTACTGACTTACCAAGTGGAAAAAAAACCAATTAGGTGCAAATGGGTATATAAAATAAAGTATAAATCTTATGGTGAGATATATAGATATAAAGCAAGGCTTGTGACTAAAGGCTATAGCCAAAAGGAGGGAATTGACTTTAATGAGACATTCTCTCATGTGGTTAAAATGGTCACTGTAAGATATTTAATAAGTCTAGCTGTAGAAAAAAACTAGCCTCTATTCCAATTAGATATTAATAATGCTTTCTTGTATGGCAATATATTCGAAGAAGTATATATGACACTTCCTCAAGGCTATTTTCCACAAAATGATAAAAGAATTTGTAAATTAATAAAATCTTTATATGGGCTTAAACAAGCCCCAAGAAAATGGAATGAGAAACTTACTTCTATCTTGCTAGAGAACGGTTTTATTCAAAGTAAAAATGACTACTCTTTGTATGTGAAATCTGAAAATGGGATTTTTATAGCCCTATTAGTATATGTGGATGATATTGTAATAACCGGAAATAGTTTGGGAGAGATTAACAAAGTGAAACAACATTTGAGTTCAAAATTCCAAATAAAAGATCTAGGAAACTTAAATACTTTATGGGAATAGAAGTTATGGAAACTAATGAAGGTCTTTGTCTATCTCAAAGAAAATATTTTCTTGAATTAATTTCATATACTAACTTTAACAAGACGTGGCATTTCATATACTGTTCACTCTCTTAGTCGGTTTATGCATTGCCCTTTAAAGTCTCATTTGCAGCTTGCCTTGAGAGTTCTTAGGTACCTTAAGGGATCCCTGGGTAAGGGATTAATGTTCAAGAAAGGTAATACTCTCTCCCTACAAGCTTATGTAGATTCAGATTGGGGTAAATGTCTTGCAACCACAAAGTGCATTACTGGTTTATGTATCTTTTTGGGGGATTGTCTTTTTTCTTGGAAAAGTAAGAAGCAAACCACTGTATCTAGATCCTCTATAAGAGGCTAAATACAGAGCCATGGCTTCTGTCACATGCGAAATTCTGTGGATTTTAAATCTTCTAAATGATTTAAAACTGAACATTACTCTTCATGTTAACATGTTTTGCCTGTTCTTCATGAAAGAATAAAACACTTCGAAATTTTATAAGAGAAAAAATTATGAAAGGGGCGATTCAAACCGGTAGAGTTGAATCCGAAAAACAAGTGGCTGATATTTTTACGAAAGGGTTGAGCACATCACAGCACAACTATCTGTGCCACAAACTTAAGTTGTTTGACATCTTCCAAACTTGAATTAAGGGGGGATGTTATTTTGGATATTGATAATTCTAAGTTTGGAATTAATACATTTTCCCTTTTATGTGCAGGAAAGATATGGTCCATCTCTTATAACTTGAACGGTGCATATCTACACTTTCTTGGATATAAATTCTATATAACTATTGTCAAACATAAACAATTCTCAACCATTTGATCAAATCAAAAATTAATCTCAACCACATAAAATAAAGCATGAATTAGTCAATGCCAACTTTGCTTCTATTTGACACGTTTTAAAAAGAATTCGCACGATCCAATACAATTCAACCTGATATTAGTAGTTTCAAACTAATCTTGCTATTACTTTGCTGAATTACCATATCCTTTTCTGCTATTAAGCATAATTTAAAAAACCTTATTTACAACTAATAGGCTATATTCCTGCACATTTTCAAAATCAGGATAAAAACTAAATAACAAAAATCTATTTATCAACAACTAATAGACACTATCAACACCATTTTCTACTATTGCTCTACCTGAATACATATTTATTTCTTTCTTCGCTCTAATTTTTATTGAAGTTTGTATGATGTTTTGCTGATAGATTAATAATAGGTCTTTTAATCACCTCAATTTTCAAA
>JAUEJL010006615.1:0-10224 GCA_032274825.1 Drosophyllum lusitanicum | reverse complement strand
AATTACATATTTAGTCCTCATACTTTCATTCCCTTGACATTTATTTACTAATTTAAGTTTATAACACATACTCACACATCATATAACATATAACATATAAATAGCATTTTAAAAACATAATTTTACTAATTTTCAAGTAAACTTGCATTTATATATATTTTTATAATTTACAAAAATACAGGTATTACACCTACATAGTAGCCGTTCATTGTGCTTTGAGTAAACTGAGAGTGTGTGCGCACTATTGCATTGCTGAGAAGAAAGAAGAAGGACTAGAGGGCCATTTATCCACCAAATCGAGTGAAAACAGTTGGAAAACATTTAGGCATGATTCCCCTACTCTCCATGATCATTTAGACATGTTTCATGAGTTAAAGTTAGGACCTAGGGGAGTTTGAATCTGTTTTGGGTGTTCGTCGAAGTGTGTATAAACCAAGCAAAAGTGGTATGTTGATCCACGAAAACACGATAAAAATGCACTTAATTGGTAGGAAATTGTTTAAATGTTACTAGGAATCTGTAGCATCAAGAATTAGACAAAATGGTTAAGTTTTGACCAAGATTTGATTTGAGTAGCTTTGGTTGTGTTCATATCAATCGTAATTGTTCTTGGGCTTGAAAGAATCACAAATCGTAGGGACACGGTGAATCCGGAAATAGACAGATACGTAATCGTAAATTAGGGGTGACTTGAATCGAAAACTGAGTTGATTCTCTTCGTGAAATTCCTCAATCTCACATCATGAATTGATAAGTTGGAATCGTAAACCTGAGTGACAATTGGATCGAAAACATGAATTGTGAATTAGACTCGTAAACTGGAATCGTAAAAAAGGACTTTGACGCCAATCATAAAATACGAATCAAAAACCTAGAATCGTGAAATGAATTGAAAACCTAGAATCGTAAAAGATGAATCGGAAACTCATAATCATAAATCATGCTTGAGTCATAATCTTAAAAGGGAGAAATCGTAAATCAAAATTTGTAGACGGAATCGTAAATGGGCCTTAGTGTCAATCGCAAATCGTGAACCATGAGTTATGTAATATTTGGATCGCAAATCTCTTGATCGCAAATCACTAGATCGTAAACCACTGAATTGTAAATCGTGAATCATAAAACCTCAATCAGGAACTGAATCGTTAAGTGTGAGAGTCCTTTAGCTAAGGTCTAAAATTCTAAACAGTGTTTAATGTTATGGAAACCTTAATCGTAAGTGTTTGCCGTAATTGCATAATTTTCGTGTATTCGTTAAGTAAGCTGCTAATTAACGTTTAGACTGCAAAATCAGGTGAGTTTGCACTAACTTATTCATTATAATATGAATTGTACATGCTTTTGTATTGTACATGTTTGTTTCATATGTGTGAAATATTACGTGATGATTGTCATTTATGTTGTGAACAGATAACCGAAGGGGTCATATGATGCCGGTGAGCATCAAGGTCGAGTAGACCATTAATACTCATGTCGGTGGACATCATGGCCGAGGGAGGCATATGTGCTATCGTGATGTGTTATACCAACGGTGTATGCTATCTATCATAAGGTATGAGTATAGTATTAGCCCACTAAGCTTTATCCTTACCCGTTGTTCTTTTCCTTTAAGGTACATCGGGTAAGAACAGGGGGAAGGCTCCAGAGTGACAACAACTTTTTATTTAAAAAGTGTTTAAACAATTAGTTGCTTCCGATGTTTTAAACAATATTCTGATATCATGATTTGACAATGAGTGTAAATTTTGTATTTATGAATAGATGGCTCCTTTCGCATGTTGGTTCATTGTGTAAAAAAATTGGGATATGATTAAATAAAAAAATGTTTAGAATAAGAAGTATAAAAAAAATGGGAGAGTGAAACGTGTCTCATGTTTCTCCTTATTTTTCTCCCTCCCTTGATTTTCTCCACCTTTCCATGATTTACCTCTATTTCTTCTTTACACAATTCTCTCTTATTCTCTATATTACATGTGTCATTCTCTCGTTCTTTCTTATACTTTTTACTATAAGTTTTTTATCTGTGTGTGGCGTTTTATTACCACTGGGATTAAAAAAAAACTTAAAACTTGGATCATGGCCATGACGGGCCACGAACATGATGAGGCATCACGGCAATGGCAGAGTAGGCATAATGGATGACGATGCGTGGAGCATCATGGAGAGGCTCGTGAACTCCTACTCAATCCGCTCTTGTGAGATTACAATGATACTAGTCCTTTAAGCCAGACAACCGAAGGGTATCAAAAACTCGGGACATGATGTGATGAGCCAAAAAAACAATGATTATGTGTTGAAAAAACCGTTGTCCTACTCCTACATAATCGATTAATGCATGAATCATACAAGGACAATAAGAAAACCGCCAATTTCTTCGAATTTTGAACCAACTCTTTTGGCTTCAAGAAGTTCATCATGAAGGCTAGTCTAGCTATCAAACCAAGCTCGAGCTTAGCCTAAAATAGTTAAATGCTGATGTCGATCTCGAATTGACATGTTTGTAGCCCTGAAAAAGTGTTGTGTAAATAAGAGTTGCTTAAATTTTGTATCTAAAGGTGAAGAATTCACAAGACTCGTATATGCGTGAAACTTGGATTTATTTACACCTAAAAGTGAAAACAAAGGCTTCAGGAACTTGAATTCATAATGCGTTTACATGAATGTTCATAAATATACAATTATATGATTTGAGCAAGACCCTGAGACTGAAAGTTATATTGCTTGTTGACTTTTCTACTCCATAAAGGTCAAGGTCAAAACTAAAAAACAGGGAAAGGGAATTTTTAGGAATGTTGTTGCCACTCTTGGATTGCATAGGAAAGTGCATGATTGGGTAGTAAGTCGCAGTGTTTAAGCTTAAGATTGGTCATAGGTGATGTCTTGTGGCCACTGTTCAACCAGCCTTTTATCGCATCTGCTTCATATGTAAAACCATCTGCTGCTATGTAAGGATCTTTCATCACTTCCTAAAAACGGGTAAACAAGTAACTTTTATACCATAATGAAAAAAGTTAACAAAAACTTATTCTACTCAATATCACATATATTATCAAACATATATCTTTTTCACCATTTATATATCTGACATCTGAAACACTACCATCATAAACTAATTTGTAACTAATAACGAGTTATTATTATAATTGTTACTACTGCTTCTAAACAATACAATGAATTCAAGACTGAGGATGCATTATATTAATCTTTTGTATGCATGATATGTGTCATTAATAATATTTTATTACATTATTCATCTAGATTTTTATAATCATATATCCAACATGTAAAATATGGATAATATTTAGCATCTTCTAAAATCTGCATAAAAAATGGATTGTTATCTGCACTTGCATCTACTAGAGGTGCGAATTTTCAGTTTTTCACTACTAGAAAACGGGTCAATTCAGGTGATATTTAAGGGGAAATGATGTGTGCAATTACACTCACATACCACTTAAACAAGGGGTATTCTCATTTGAATATTTTAATAATTTAAGTGGTATGTGAGTGTAACTGCACCGAAGTTAGGTGCAATTAACTGCATAGATCATTTCCCCTGTATTTAATCTCTAACAGGTCAAATAGGAAAAACATAACACCAGCTCAAAACTGAATGGATCAAATTTGCCCAAAGTCTACTTTTTATTGAACAAAACCTCTTAAATCATTTTATCTAAATGTTAGATTGTTATTGAATTTATATAACTTTTTGTAATCATTTTTTATTCACTAATTATCTGAAAATAAGAAGTTGAAAATTTTAAACCAGAGGTGTTTCCTGTCAAATCCAAACAGACCCATTTCAAGCTGTACAAAAAGTTAGTAATAAAATTTGGCACTTTTACATCAAATATTGATGTTTTATCTAGAAATAAGTCGTGCATGAGGGGAAGTAATGAGACTAATACCTGATAAATGGGGCAAACGAAATAAGAGGGGATTCGGTTATGGTTCTCTGACTCAACAGGTGATGTTGTAGACAGATTTCTGACACTCTCCAATTTTGTCAATATATCATCCACAAGATTGGGTCGGTCCATAGGGTTCTTTCCACAACATCTCATACCCAAATAAGCTAATTCCTTTGCATCTTCAATTGGCCAATCCCCACCTGAGGAATCCAAAATTGTACTAAAATTCCCATTTTCTAACGCACACTTTGTATCATTTATAACACTTGAAGCCGGTCTCCCTGTTATTACTCTAAGCAACACAACTCCAAATGAGTAGACATCTGAAGAAGCAGAAATGTTTCCAGATTCGAAAACTTCAGGATCCATGTATGCAGAAGTCTCGGGTTCAATATCATTGTATAATGAAGTGGAAACTTTCGAGAAAATCAAACGGTTAATACCCAAATCACTTAACTTGCAAACATGGTTTGAATCAAGGAGAATGTTGGTAAGCTTCAAGTTTCCATGGATGATTTGAGGTTTACTGGCATGGAGGAAGATTAGGGCAGAGCATATCTCTGAAGCGATTCTTAATCGTGTATGCCATTGAAGAGGTGGAGCTGTGCCATGAGAAGCAATTTGTTCTTCGAGGCTACCATTTTCAAGATACTCATAAATCAAAGATCTAGTTTCTGGGCAAACGCCGATAAGTGACACAAGGTTT
Source organism: Drosophyllum lusitanicum (assembly GCA_032274825.1). Classification (NCBI taxonomy): domain Eukaryota; kingdom Viridiplantae; phylum Streptophyta; class Magnoliopsida; order Caryophyllales; family Drosophyllaceae; genus Drosophyllum; species Drosophyllum lusitanicum. The sequence goes on along the minus strand of JAUEJL010006615.1, from coordinate 5,607 downwards.
GGATGCCTTATTCTACTTAAAACCTCTGCCTGCATCAAATTACACAATGATGACCCAACTCAAGAAACATAATTGCATTTTGTAAAATGGGCGAGTTGGGTAACAGGTCAACACAGGTAGGTCTTTGTGTACCCAAGACACTTTTTGTCCAAGCGTTTTTTACTTTTCTACAAATAATAATAAGTTTGTTAAGAGTGATAACAATTACTTCACTGATAATCAATTCTTTTAACAAAAGGATTTAAGATATGTTATGGCGTAAAGTACACCATTTGCGACTTCTAACCAGTTGGACTCGTTTCTCTATAAAGTAGTCTTTTTTTCGACTGTTCGTTCACAGTGTATTCAAATGCTTACAATGTCCTAAATTGTTTTATTTTAAAACAAATATATTATTATAGTTTTCCTAATCATATTTACTACATTAACTTTTGAAAAAAAATTAATACTAATAAACATTTGGATAATAAGTATGATACGACTCAAATTGATAAACAGAAAATTGGATAGAACACACCCGTAATCAAATGCTTGTAGGTACAAAAGAGGCCTGATTTTCGAGACTCGGAGGACCTCCAAAACAAAGAAAATAACTAAATAACTCAAAAACTCTCCTCCCTCCATATTATACCCCTAAACCTCTATTTATACTAAATAAATAACTTCCTTCCTAAGATAAAAGATTACCTTCCTAGGATAAAAGATTATCTATAATTAAAATATAATAACTATAACTACTATAATTAAAAGATTTCTAAAATATTGATCATATCAAAGTATTGTTTTCGGGCCATCCATTTTGGCCTGTAACCTGACCCACCCAACTTGCCCATTTGTCAGATCTTATATTTAGTAAGGATTTACCTCATGTTCAAATTCTGCATCACCTTGAGAACCAAGGGAAGGTAGCATCTTTATTGCTACTCTTACATGGCGAAGAATCCCTTTATAAACACTACCACATCTCCCTTCCCCAATCTTCAATGATTGATTAAAATCTTGAGTAGCCTCCATGATTTCCATGAAAGAAGGTTTATAAAATTCCACATGTGAAAACTTCATGTTCTCCTCATTTACACATTCTGCAGATCTGTTTATTTGCCTCCTTGCATTACTAATCTCATCCTGTAGGTTATCTTGTTGTTCTTTGAAAGTAATCAAGAGATTCACAGCTTGAATAATCTTCTCATCTAACTCTTTTTCTGCACCACGCGCCTTTGAAATTCGATCAACAAGTCCCAATTTCTGGTGTATGACCATTTCAACCTCTTCGATGAATTGATCTCGTTGATTCTTCATCGTTTTAACTTCTTGATTTTTTATTGCCAGAGTAGCCTCCGTTTCTTTAATTTGTTTAATTTCCTCCATTAACAAATTTTCTGATGCTTCAGCCTATGACAAGTTGGCAAAGGTGCAAAACTATAAAAGTTTTCTCATTACATTATAACAATATCAGAATCATGGAAGGTAAGCCAAGACAATATGTCATGCCAAATCAATTTAGGAATAAAATATAATAAACTATAGCTTTTCTACCATGTAAAAGCATAGATGCATCCTGGTCAAGTAAATTGGACAAGAGTTTAACAATCTTAAACAATAGAGTAAATTACAAAAACTGTCCCTATGGTATTGCTAAAATGCGCTTTTAGTCTAAATGTTATAAATTTTACATTTTTGTTTCAAAATAGACCCTAACAACTGAGATCAGATAAAAAGAGTGTCTGATTTAATCTATTAAGTGCCACTTGCACAGTACATGATTGGGTTTGTGATGAGGATCGAGAAATTGAAAAGATGAACAGGAAGATTAAACAAGTGATTTAGGTAATTGATTACTGAAATTGAAAAGGAAACAAGATACATTCACAATCAATCCAACCGAATGATTGTTCCAGGGAACTCCCCTCTCTCAATCGGTCTAACCGATGAGCCAATCTCACATACGAGACTATTACGTTCAAAGCAAATACGTGACTGACTAGAAAACTAACTCACGACTCTATTTATTGTGTAGACCTAAACCAAGTTACACTATGACCCCCTCTAGAATTAAACTATCTATTCCATTCCCTATCAGTTTGTATGTCCATTCTACACACTTCATGTTTTAAAAATTGGTTTTATAATATAATCAAAAACAAATTGAGGTAACTGATCTAAAACATCATTTGAAAAAGAAATGTTCATATACCTCCTTGATTCTAACGCATAAAAATCGTATACAACTCAAATACTAGTTTACACATTTCAGATTCAATATCCTCAAAATCCAATGGCCAGGACATGAGTCCAGACTCCAGATCACCATTTCTCCTTAGGTTTAGAGCTTATATTTATCATAGACATAACCTAACCAGCAGCAGTAATAAACCAAAAACTAAAGAGTTAAGTGGATTTAACAATCAAAAGGAGCAGGGATAAAATCATTAAAATGAGAAGCAAATAAATTAATTAATTAATTAAAAAAAGAAATGCACCTCATGTAAAGCCTCCTTGGCGTCTTCTTCAGCTTTCCACCGTTTTATTGACTCTTCAAATGCTATCTGCTTTGCATTTTCAGCATCCTTGGTGGCACATACGAGTCTGTCATGCAAGTCACAAGATGAGAAACCTTGGTGTCCTTCCTGAAAAAACAACTAATACCCATAAATAAAACAACATATACACACGTGCACGTACACACACCGTTACTAAAATTACAAATTAAACAAATTTGTGTTATACCAAAAACATAGAAGAGAGTGACTGAACCAGTTCGTCTTGAGATTCATGAGGTGAGGGTAAAGTTGATCCATTTCGTCTAGCATCATCAATCACCAAACGAGTTTAAAAATCATAACATATAGTTAACTGATTCAGATGGCCTTTGCAAGCAAACCAGATTTGACACGAAATACCTTGTATGGATGAGATGGCCTTTGCATGCAAACCAGATTTGACACGAGATTGGCGCTTGTTGGCAAACATATATCGCTTTACTAGACTTCGGCTCTGACATGTCCCTGATAGCTTAATAAGTTGTATTCATTAATCAAAATAAGATAAAAAGAATGAGGGAAAAAAGAAAAAAAGAAGAAACAAAACACAAACTGATTTTGTTATATGTTAACATATTGGAAATTTGGAATATTATGAATTTTGGAATGAAGTTATTGTGTATTTCATACTCTGAATAAAGCCTCTCAGATGCTGCTCCCATGACAAGCCATCGAATGCCATGTTGAGTTATGGTTTGTACAATACCTGTTTCAACATTATCGGCTTCTATCCATACCTTACCTGCTTGCACCTACAGTGCACAATATTCCAAATTACTGAAAACAAAAGTTATCAATTTTTCACTCTTGTAATGTTTAAAGTTACAAGATACCTTCAACGTTCATCAAATAAGCTAAAAAAAGTTTTATATATATATATATAAATAATGAGGTGTAAGAGAAACAAACAATACCCCTGCTTGAGAAAGAACGAGACTGTACTGATTTAGAATTTTGTGCATGGCAAACCTGTCATCCACTGGAAACATATAAAAATATAAACATCATGAAGACTGGAAACAGTTATACACACAAACACACTATCCAAGGAGAGTAGTTAAGCTCTCTTCTTCACCTGGTCTTTAATTCTTTCTAACACCGTATCGATTAACAAGTCTGCAGATTATTCTCCACTTATGGTAAATTAGAATCTTGGCAACTTTCATCATAAATATGTAATGTCTTCACAGTTTCATTTCTAAAAACAGTCTTGCAGAACATCTTAAACTCACGGAATCAGATTCTCCACTTAATTAACATCAAGAATCCAAAAGATGTCCACTTAATTAACATCAAGAATCTGATTACACTTCTAATAGCAATGATCAGTTTAATTGGACATCCAAACACTTCCTAACTCTCAAATTCAAATCATGAAGCAGTAACAGTAAAGTGAATTGACAGACTTACAAAGAGTGACTAACTGAGCAGGTTGATGAATGTGAAGGAGACATATCTTCATTCCAGCAAAGCTCTGTAAAGCCCACAATATCAGCGATTTACTCTCATTAACATTCTTCCCCACCGCCACAAATATGGTGTTCTCGGTATCGTTAAACTCGTCAATCATATCATCGATCACTTCCACCTCACTCCCCATCGATCTTAGGATTTAGTCCTGTTTCCAGTACACATTCGGGAACCCTAGAAATTGCTAATTGTATTACAAGATTCAATCGAACAGAGTGGAAGAACAGGTGATACGATTAGCGTAGTGCAGGACAAGTGTGGTTTATGGATTGAAAAACAAGGATTGGTTTATAGAGAAAGTGATAAGTGTGAAGGGATCAGAAGGAACCGACAAAAGGCACACACAATCGGTGGGAAATCAGGGCCGTTGGGTTGATTACCATTCTTCAAACACTTACTTGGTAATCTTATTACTACTTGAACAAAGACTCGTTCATGGTGTTGTAGAGTCAATAGTGTTGGTCGGGTTAGACGACGACTTGATATCCAAGACAACGGAGTGTCACAAGTTTTCTAACCGAACAATACATTCCTTGTGTTTTTTAGATAAATGTATTGTACCCAGGAAGGAGATGCTGGAAGTTAACATAAATATCGAAAATTATTAAGAAAAGTAATTTAAATATCAAAAATTATTAATAAAGGTAACGTCTAATTTTTTTTTGTCGAGAAAGGATTATAAATTTTAATTTGTAACAAAAAAAGGGTATAATGACCTCTTAGACCTAACAAAAAAATGATTATAAATTTCAATTTGTAACAAAAGGAGGTATAAATTTCACGTATTATACCCCTTTTTGTTACAAATTAAAATTTATAATCTTTTCTCGGGCAAAAAAATTTGACGTTATCTTTATTGACAATTTTTTATATTTAGGTTACCTTTCTCGGCAATTTACCCATATTATATTGGGTTAGTTTGGGTCAAACATGGGGGAACTCATAATAAGGGACCCATTTTTATATTTCTGAGAGAACGTGATCAATCATGTTTGACCTGAATATGAGAGGATTTTCATCCTATTATATTATACTAGTTTGGATACCCGTGTAAACACACAGGTAATCATAATTATTTATGTGAAAAATATTATTTTATATTTGTTTAGCTAAATAGATGATTACATTGTATGAACGAAATAAGAGCTTGATTTGATGGCAATTTCAAGAAAAATGTAAAATTTAATTACGATATAATTTGTAGTGTGTGTATATATATAGGGAGGGTTCAAACAAAGAACTGTTTTTCGTACGAGAATTGTGAGAACCAATCTTGACCCTTGATTAAAATAAATCAATGGCTACTAATTTTGACTGCTAATGATTGGCTCATTAATGACTAATGATTAGCTTATTAATAGCTCATTAATGACATATATGAGGGGTATTTTGGACAAATCAAGCCTCAGATATTAATGACGGCTCACCCGGACGCAATTCACGGTTAAAAAATATATAAATGACCAAAATACCCCTATTAATGAGTCAAAAATGACATTACAAACAGTTCTCGTACGAAAAACAGTTCTTGTTTGAACTTTTCCCTATATATATATATATATATATATATATATATATATATATAAAAGTTGTGTTC
>JAUEJL010006604.1:0-10225 GCA_032274825.1 Drosophyllum lusitanicum | reverse complement strand
GAATTTTTTCACTTTATTTTAAATTTATGTAACTAAAGTAAATAATATAAATTACAAGCAAGTGATTATATCCCGCTACGAAGCGCGGGTATGAAAACCTAGTATTTCATATAAATGAGACTTATAATTAATAAAGACGCACAATTTTAGTCATGAAAACTAATCATAAATAAGTATATATCTCTTAAAGTTAGAAGGTATATAACCATCCTAATTCTTAAGTAGAACAGATTCTTACATAACAATTTTTAATCATACATAATAACAGGGCCGGTATAATGATTTTGGATGCCCCGTGTAAAATGGAATAAAAATGCTCCTATTTGTGAACTTCACAACATATGAAAAAGACATAACATAAATATGTAAAATTAAAAGTAAAATGTTTTGTAATCTAATTCACATGTTACTAAAAACACTAAAAATAAATCACAAAATGTCAAAATCACTAAAAATAAATTAGATAATAGTCTACTGGTCACTAGACTACTAGAAACAAAGAGTGAAAGACACGGAAAGAGTAAGCAGAAAACCAATCAAATTGTTCATTTCATCATTTGTTTGCTGTTTGCGGTTTGCCTGTGTGCATAATTGCACAAAACCTCTTGAAACAGTAAGCAGAAAACCTCTCGAAACACTGAAACAATAAGCAGAAAACCTCTCGAAATAGTCAAGCAAAAAACCTCTCGAAACAGTGAGAAGAAAACCTCTCGAAGATTCCAATCTAATTCACGATAGTCGATACGAAATTCAGTTTCGAGTTCAATTTCAAAACCACATAAACAAAGAAAGTCAGATTTAGATTTCAATTTCAAAATAAACACATTCCTAACCCGTGTAATCGTCCCTTTCTAAGAGAGTCGGCTCGTCACTCGTACCTTGAGAACTCCAATTGACTCTGACTCGTTGATGATGGTCCGATGTAGTCGCCTTGTTGCCCTTGCTTCATAGCCTCGACACTCGACAAACGACGCCTCGTTAGTTGATGTTCCATTGCCGTCGCCTCTTTTTGAGTCATCTCTTCCAAACGTCTTGCCATAAAGCAAAAGCAAGCAGTGGGTTGTGGGCTATTTGCCTATTTAATTGGGCTGCTTTTAACCTAAATACCTTAATACATAGTAATGGACTATATAAAATATGATGCCCTTTAGTATCCGCTGCCCTGGGCCCAAGTCCAGCCTGCACATGACTTGGGCCGGCCCTGCATAATAATATACAAATAAATGTTAGTAACGTAAATAAAAGTTAGATTGTTAGTAATCCAATAGTTGTGGAATGTCCATAATAAGAAGTCTTTTATTCTTTATTTTGTTTATGAAGTATTACTTGGTTTTTATTGAATATTATAAATTGTCGTTTATGAAATACATACCTTGTTTATCTTGTTTAAGATTGGGTTCTTGTGGTTGATTACTCTTGATTAAGAAGTAGAAAATTCCGTGTTAATGTGTTATAATTTTAACAATGATTAGCTCAAAATTAACAAAAATAACCTTTGAACTTTGAGAGCGTTAAAAGTAGGAAAATTATATAACTTATGAAAGTTTATACAAGAGATGTATTTTCTTCATTACAAGATGATGTATTTATTCGTCAAAATTCACTATTAATTTACCATGCTTAATTAATTATTAAACAATAAGTTAATGGTAAAGTTAACAATATGTAGCTTATGTTGAAAATATGTTCATCCATATATTTATATCTATATATTTATTAATAACACAATTTTTTTAATAGTTGATTAAATCAATTATTCCATAACCAACAATTTTTTATGACTCAAATATTGCCTACAATGAATTCAGACATTATAAACCTAATGAAAAGAAAGAATGTCCAAACACAAAGTTATGAGTTGAGATCATGGTTGGTCTATTTTCCTTAAAAACCTCAATCATCATATGATCTTTTTCTTCTTTTAAGGTGGTCAATTTCATGTAGAAACAAGTCGACTACCATGATCAATCACACCCACACACAAATGGCAGAGTGAGTCATCAATTGGCAGTTTCCAGTCAAATCGCGAGTCCACCTGTCCTCTCTGCTGTCCGTTTCTTTCTTTCCAAATTCTAGCCATGTTTTTTTGTTTCTCTCTCTCACGCAATTCGTCGAACACTTAGTGCTCATGAAGAATTATAACAGATATTTTGTGTAGTTCACTGAAGTGGGAGATCTGGAGGGAGAAGCAATGAGTTTCAGAGATGAAAATGAAGATGGGAGAGATCTCAGGAAACCCTTTCTTCATACTGGAAGTTGGTATCGTATGGGTTCAAGACAATCGAGTATGATGACGTCTTCTCAGATGATAAGAGATCGCTCTGTTTCTGTGCTCGCTTGTGTTCTCATCGTTGCCCTAGGTCCTATTCAGTTCGGTTTCACTGTAAGCAATAATACCTAAACCCACGATAATGGCCGAGATTTGATTTTTGACGTTAAACTATCGATTTATGAATGCAAAATTATATGGGTTTGGTTCAACTTTTTTAAATATTGTTTAATGAACGTGGTAACGGGTTTATTGAAAGTATAAGATCCGTACCAATTTTGAAGTTGATGGAGTAATTTGGACGTCTAATGTTATAAATTAGCTCAAGAATACGGAGTAATAAGAGAGTTCGATACTTGCAGGGTGGATATTCTTCACCTACACAATCGGATATCAGTCGAGATCTTAAACTTACAGTTTCTGAGGTTTGCTTACTGACCCCTTTTGGTTTCTTGAAATTTGAAGTTTTTTTTTACTTCCGCTTTCCTGTTCTGATTGTAAAATTGATCTAAAGTATTGCGTTTCAGTTCTCATTGTTTGGTTCTTTATCAAATGTGGGTGCCATGGTTGGTGCCATAGCTAGCGGTCAAATCGCAGAGTATATTGGCCGAAAAGGGGTATGCCTCTTTGCCTCATTGTGTGTCTCCAATGCTAAATTGCTTCTTGTGAGTTGACTAGTTGACAGAAGTATAGCATTGCAATGGATATATAGGGTGTTTGGATTTGTGGCTAAAATGAAATTGCTAAATCAGTTTTTAGTGTTTGGGAAAGAAAAGTGATTATTCTTATTTCTGATCATTAGGATTTAGGGGTCAAGATATCTCGATTTAGAGAAGTTGGTAAGGGGTAGCGCTAAGGAATATGATAGTTGAGATTATTGGCATAGGTATGTAACTTTCAATGACTTCAATCCACCGAGTGTATTGTTATTCAATTATGATATTTTAAGTTGCAATAATCACTTGGAAAACGCATATCCAAACATCCCTGTATGCCCTGGCAAGGTTTATAATATTTTAGATATAAAAGGCGATAAAGAAAAGTTGATGGTGAAAAAGTCGGTTACTAATGTACATAATGGATTTTTTGTTGCAGTCTTTGATGATTGCTGCTATCCCGAATATACTTGGCTGGCTTGCCATATCATTTGCCAAAGTTAGCTCCTTATAAACTATTCTTGAATTGCCTATTACATTTTTTGAGCTTATAAAAAGCCTTTACCAAATCAAATTGCCAATGTTTATCTTAGGATTCATCATTTCTGTACATGGGAAGGTTACTGGAAGGATTTGGTGTTGGGATTATTTCTTATACGGTAAATCTTCTTATTCTGATTTCAGTCTAAAAAGAAACTGTTTGCAGAAAGAAATCTAATTTAAACCGTCTTTTTTTGTTGGGTATATTACGAAGGTTCCTGTGTATATAGCTGAGATAGCGCCTCAAAACTTGAGAGGGGGCTTAGGTTCTGTCAACCAGGTAACTCTAATTAGATCTTTAATTATTAGTTGTATAATTTAGTCATTTTTATATGATAAAGTTTTGTGATTTTTATGATTCTTATGTTTGCTCTTTGGTAGCTATCTGTCACTATTGGGATTATGCTTTCTTATTTGCTGGGACTTTTTGTAAATTGGAGAGTTCTTGCCATTTTGGGTAATCCTCAGGAATATTCTTTTTCAAGGGATTAAACTTCAATAATTAACCGTAGTCACCCTGACAATGATTAAAAAACAGCATGATAATTTTACGTGTTTTACTTTCAGGAACGCTTCCTTGCTTAATTTTGATACCTGGCCTCTTTTTCATCCCAGAGAGTCCTAGGTGGTTGGTAAGCTTACTGAAGTGTCTATATTTATAAGCTATTGATTTAATTGTTTTTATATTAAGCAATGAGTAATAAGGTCTGTTCTTATTTCAGGCAAAAATGGGAATGACAGATGATTTTGAAGCTTCTTTGCAAGTTCTTCGTGGGTTTGATACTGATATTACCCAAGAAGTAAATGAAATTAAGGTAAATCTTTTAGAGTTGCCATTAGGAATTGTGAAACCTGAAATAAATTTTTCAGTATATATTTTTATTATAAAAATTAGTATGCATATGAACACACACATAAGCACAGGTGCATGTGCACACACATGGTGTTAGTTTTCAAATTGGGACTTTTTTCTCCTACATAAATTGATGTTTTCTCAGATTTGTGAAAACTATTAATTTATTCATCTCATGTTTGATGAATGCAAATTATTTTTATTGGGTTTTCTTATATTGGCCAATTCCATTGGATGAACATAAACGATTATTTTGATGTGAAAAATATTAATTTCTCAACCATTTTCTTATTAATCAAATGTGGAATGAGTAACATGATACTTGCAGAAATCTGATAAAAAGTAATAGAAAAGAAGACAGCTTCATTATGGGAATAAACCTCCCACATGCATGTATACATATATCAATACACAGTACACACACGTACGTATAAACATGTGTGTAACGACATGAATATCTTTAATTTTTTACTGTAAGATTTGCAGAGGTCTGTGGCATCATCAAATAGAAGAGCTGCGATTCGTTTTTCAGATCTTAAACAAAGAAGATATTGGTTTCCTCTGATGGTGTGTAGATTTTTAGTTTTTATATAACGTGTTCTATTTATAAACTCTTAACTATTGGATTGAAACCGTTTGGCTACATTAATCCTTATATCATGCAGATAGGAATCGGCTTACTTGTTCTTCAACAGCTAACTGGAACTAATGGTGTTCTCTTTTATTCCAGTACCATTTTTCAATCTGCAGGTCAGTGTTGGACATTTTATTTGATTTAGCAATCTATAATTATGTAACCGTTATTAGTTCTAAATAATTAATTTAATTTCTTTTATCAAATAGGAATTTCTAATAGTAATGTTGCTACGTTTGGACTTGGTGCTATCCAAGTAAGTGCCAACAAGTCAACAACTACTCATATATGTTTTCAATTGTGAATTTTTTATTCCATCATCGATGATTATGTTAAATCCTCATTAAGTTATACCCAAGTATACTTTAAAATTCAGGTCATTGCAACTGCAGTTTCAACATGGTTGGTTGACAAAACAGGCCGAAGGATTCTGCTTATTGTAAGGACTAACACACACACACACACACACACACACTCTTTTACTGATTTAAAAGAATAACATGATCATTTCTAGGTCTCTTCTTCTGGAATGACTCTTAGTCTCATACTCGTTGCAGCATCTTTCTTCACTAAGGTACCTATCTATTTTCCCCTTACAATATGGATAAATGAATCAGTTTGCGTTATGTTTTATCTCTAACGGGTTGAACGGGTCAAATGGGTCAGAAATCATCTCGAGTACTTTCAAATGCATAAAAACCTTTATTTAAAAAGTTAGACTGTTTTCGTAATAATATAGTTTTATATTCATATTTCACATATTAATAGTTCTAAAATTCTAGAAAAAAATTGTTTATGTATCATTATCCTTGTAACTAATAGTCTTGAGCAAAATATCAGGGTTTTGTAGAGGAAAGTTCTACCATGTATACTGTAATGAGCATCTTATCAGTGATTGGAGTTGTGGTAAATTTTTTATTATTTATCTCTAATACTTCTCTGCTAAAAATGTCTTAGTCAAATCTAATTTTAAAGTTCTAATTTAGGGGATGATCATTGGTTTTTCTCTTGGAATGGGACCAATTCCATGGGTTATTATGTCCGAGGTAATTACAGTTAAGATTTTCTAATGAAATATATTACATTGTGTCGTGTACTCAATATTTGTTGGTGAATAACAGATTCTTCCGGTAAATATAAAAGGACTTGCTGGTAGTATAGCTACATTAGCCAATTGGTTTATTTGCTGGGTAGTTACTTTAACAGCACCATTGCTTTTGTCATGGAGTAGTGGAGGTTTGCCTCTTTCACCTTCAGTTTCTTGTTTGTGTATACTTAATTACATAAGTTGAATATTTTTTGTCTAAATGCATGCTTGATCCATGGAAAACGATGATCTTATGCACGTTAATTCTTTCGATTAAAGTTGCAATTTCGCTCATCTTGTTATAAATGGATTGATTATTCGGGTCAAACTGGTTGAAAGTAGCCAAGATATATTTTTATCCAAACAATCAAATTCTTGTTAAAGTAATAGAATTTTCGTAATCACATTTTACATGCTAGTCATACAAAACTTTTTTACGAACTTTTACGGGTCAATCCGAATCAACCTGACTAGTTTTGACGGCAACCTCGAGTATAGTTGATTTCATAAATGATAATATAGTCTTCATAATGACCATTTTCATTATTTGCAGGAACCTTCACTCTTTACATGTTTATGTCCGCTATAACGCTCGTCTTCTCGGCCCTTCTAGTGCCAGAGACCAAGGGCAAAACATTGGAGGAAATTCAGTTTTCATTCAGATGATGTGCTTCTTAGATTATGCACCCATTTTTATGATGAATAATACATTATATACCATCCCACACTGAAGTTGGTGTGGTTTCAGACACTATTTTTTTGTGATATAAAATACAAAAGTACACTGTTTCTTCTGAGATAGCATACAAAGTTGCAGACATTCTTCCATTAGGGTGTCATCAATTTATCCAATAAAATTTGAATGTAGGGATGGTTTTAGATAAGGGTAATTCTATTTGGAATCTCTTAATAATCTAAATTGACCCCTTTGATGATATATGTGAGTGTATGACTGAAAACTGTAATTCATCGACATGACATGTCCGGTATGACTACTTAAAAAATGGCATGTCGTTAACACTAAGACTAGCAATGTAAGCGTCGATGTGAGTGGGAGAGCAGATGTGATGGCAGAACGAAATGAGAATTTAAAAAAATGACTACGGATGACGTTAATACCTAAACCAATGGTGGAAGCGTCGATACGAGGTTAAGGGCAGATATGATGCCAAAAACGTGGTATGATGATAGGACGAGGTATGCTCGTATTTTTTTGTAAAGACCATCAATCATATTATTATAATTAAGGGCGGTATTGTCAAGTCTTTATTGGTTATAATTAAAAAAATTAAAAAGATTATAACATATTTTAAAATGATAAAGTTAAAAATTTGGTTAAGACCATCAGTATTCAACCCCCACTTACCCTATCAAACCACTGTCACATCAACATCCACATCATCTTCTACCTCCAACCCTCTCTAACCCACAAACTCCCACATCTAACCCTATTCAACCCTCTATCTTTTCTATTTTTATTTTCTATTTTTTGTTTTAATTTAAATAATTTAATTATTTCAAAGACAATAAAATATAAAATAATTAATAATATTTCAGAAATCATGTAACATTACATAATTTCAAATAAAAAAAGTGAAAAATACATAATTTATAAAATAAAAAACTACAATCTACCATTCATATTATCGTCGAAGCTCCTCTTTTTGTTGAATAACGAAATCCAATTGCTCACTCGCCGTGGGGTTTTGAAACCTTGCTTTTGCTTTCCCTTGTCCATTTTTTTAAAGAATAAGAATTTGAAGAATGGAAGATAGTGTATAAAATATATTAGAGAGGAGAAGATGTTGTATAAAATATGTGTAAAAAAAAACCAAACAAACAAACTACCCGCAACGGGTTCCCCACCTAGCCAGCCACCAAGCCAGCCCCAACCCTATGGGGAGCAATGGTGTGTAATAGAATTTGAGAGAGTAATTTGTGTATTGATTTAGTTTCATTTCATTACAAAGAAAGGAGATGACAGCTTGATTATATACAGAAGAGAGCTACGATTTACAGTTATACATCTAACAGAATTAGTTAACAGAAGTAACTAACTAACTAATTAGATAATTATAGTTTGTTGCAATGTATAAGACTCTTTTTTTGAAGTGTACGAATGCTGTGTATTCCTCTTCTAAATACACAGTTAATTGTAGGTGATGAGCTGGCATGAGATTATGTCCCATTAGTGTGCTTGGCGGGTTCAACCCCAAGCCAGCTCGGGTTTATATACCGATGCGGCTGGTCTAATGGAAGACATATTTCTTGTCTTGCGTTGGACTCTAAACTAGGAATTTTTTATAAGTATAAGGTTTACCTTGTTGCAAGTATATACACATATTTAAGTGATTTAACTTCGAGCCTCGGGGGATTAATGAGACGTATGTTACATACCATCCTTTAAAACACTTGCGTATTTTGACAATGAATGTCATGAGTGATAATATATATTGTCACTGTTTGCCATCATGACGGGTAACAAAGTGTGGGTATTCTCTTAGAGATCGCGAATCAACTCTTGAAAAATAACCAAAGTTTGGTTATTTTATAGGGTGAATAATGGTTTAACTATCAAAGTTTTTGTTCAATTTTGGTTTAACCGTTAAAGTTTTTTTATAAACGATTTTACCATAAAGTTTGAATTTGTTATGATTTAAACATCAAAGTTTTTTTTTAAAAATGGTTTAAACCTTGAAGTTTTGTTAAAAAATTGATTAATCACTTAAGTTTTGTATGGTTTTCGATTTTACCCTCTCTATTTGATTATGCATTTTAGTTTTATTAAAAATTTAACAAAACTTAGAGGGTTAAACTATTTTTTAACAAAAAATTAAGGGTTAGATCGTTTGGAAAAAAGCTTTAAAGTTTAAATAAAAAAAAATGTGTAACTTTGAGGATTAAATCATAATAAATTCAAACTTTATGGAAAAATCGTTTGAAAAAAAAACTTTGATTATTAAACTGAAACTGAACTAAAACTTTGATGTTTAAATCATTATATTGACCCTATTTTATATGAACGTTACTATGTGATGATAAAAAAATCTTGGATTTGATATTTTAATTTATATCTACGGGAACCCTATTTTATATGAACTTTACGATTTGATATTTTATATGAACCTTCGAACGAAAGGTGTTCATGCCTCGGGCAAAGTATAGAATAGGACTTCCATTTTAGGAAGCATCGGTTAATAGTTTTCTATCCTTGAGTGTTTAGATAAAGATATTAGATGTGTTATGTGATGTCGATGAATAATTGATATAAAGTTATAAACGCTATAAGATAGAGACGATAATATTTTAATAAACTAGTAAATATATATGAATACATGATAACATATTTAATAGTAGAACATATATTAATATCATAACCAAATATATCACTAATTAACTAAATCAAGGCTTTAACTAAGAGAGCTGATCCATACACAATAATTTTTAGCTATATACAACAAGGTACAAGTAGTTAATGTATATTGTATAAGTGTATGATCACTTTTATTGTATAAGGACCACCTCCCTTTAATTAAGTCGGCGATTACGCTTTTCGAAATGCATTGAGACAATCACTTAAAGCAGATGTTGAGGTGAGAGATGCCTTGAGAATTATAAGTGCCTGCATAAATCCATAAACAAAGAAAATGTGTCATTATAATATAACTAGATTACCTATTAAGATTGTTTATATGCTTAATTATAATTTTTATTTAATTAAGCATTTTGGAATAAAGTAGTTTTCAATGTTTTGTTGAAAGAACTTATTTTACTATATTAAAATATGATCAAATTATGTATGCTACTTGTAGAATTTAAGTTGGGTGCTGTTACAACTATATAAAAGGTATGTGACTACCTCTTGTTTACCGATGCTTACTTCCATAACCTCAATATCACTATTTGAAACACCAAGTGTGTTCAACATTGAAATAGTAGATATAGATGGAGAGAATGTTACTTCAAGGTCATCCGAAACTATAAAAGTTGCTTCTTCCCTAAGGAAACTACCCGCATTTAAACTTTTCTCGTAAATTGGCAGAAGACCAGTCACACGAAGATAATTGCTTGCAAGCTTTGGGTGAAGTAACATCGTCTTGATCTCCTCGGATTTCAAGTAGTTTCCATCTCCTAAGCTTGAAATACTATTGTACAAATTGTTTATACCCGATGATGAAGAATAATC
>JAUEJL010006593.1:0-10226 GCA_032274825.1 Drosophyllum lusitanicum | reverse complement strand
TGTTAAGTCATCTTTATGGATTAAGTAAAAAACAAACAATACTATTATAACTTACCAGAATAAGTTTTTTCCTCATTTTTATTAAGTCAAAATCAAACACCACCTGAGAATGGTTAAACGACGTTGATTTCACTAAAATTACAGAATTGATCCATAATAATCTCTAAACATACAAGATTGTAAACTACGGTTACGCTTTTCCAACTTTAATTCGCAATTGTTTACATCCTCTTAACATGTAATACTACATATCACATAGGGATCTCATCAAGCTAAGACAACTCATAATTACTCAAAGTCTCGAAATTTACTTAAAACTGACTTGACGTTAATTGAGCCGAGATCGAGCTTGAGCTACTTAAGTAGAAAACTGAGTTGAGTTCGAGTTTCAAATTACTTTGCTCCTCAAACTCGCAAGCCTATAATAAATTATATTTTTAAACATGAATACATATATTGCTTGCATATTCATGCTTGTAAGTAACATCTAGTCACATGGTAGTATTTAAAAAGAAATTAATTCTTGTTTCAAATCAGTCAAGCTTAAGATTTGAGACTCGGTCGAGTTTTAAAGCCAAATCAAGTTTCGAGCATGACAATGTACAACTCAGCCAGGCTCGGTTACACCCTTAGTTATCATCTCAGTAGGGCTTTAAGTACAGACGAGCTAGACCGAGTTAAGTTTGATGGAAATTCAACTCCATCACTTTACGTCTTTACCCAACTCAATACCACGACAAGCCTTCATAATAATGAATCTAGCCTTCATTACATATAAGTAGGGGTGAGCATGGTACCGGAACCGGTACCGGTACCGATTTTACCGAATACCGAATTTGGTTTAAAGACGGTACCGAATACCGTACCGAGTATTTATATTGCGGTACCGGTACCAGTACTTATTTTACTTAGTTTTTCGTACTAGTCCTGAATACCGATTTAGCAATATTTCAAGTACCGAGTACTGGACCGAAAACTCTAAGTACCGGTTCCGGTACTGTGCAGGTACGGTTCGGTATTTTCGGTACCCATGCTCACCACTACATATAAGCTATTTTTTATGTTCGAGTTCAAAACTCAAACTCACTGAAGTTCCTCAACAAAAGCTCTAACCCGAATGCAGCATTAATTTTTATGAATCGTTGTTTCACCATTTTCACGGAAAGAAGCCTTTAATAATGTGTATTCTTGGACATCTTTAACTGAAGGGGTGTTCGAAGCAGCTTATTAAAAATGCTTGTTTTTCAGCTTATTAAAACTGCTTACTTTGAAAGACAGTTCAGACTAAACAGCTTTAAATTGTTTGTTCAAAACAGCTAGTCTCATCATAGAAATCTAACAGGCAGTTTGGATAAGCAGTCCTAGAAACCCACAAAACAGCTTATTACATCTAAACGCAGTAAGCACCACACATCTATTTCAAAGGGGACCATATAAGTAAATTAAATAAAAACCTCGCAGCTTATCAAATGGTTCTGAGAACATATAAGGATCCATACAGGCTATAAGTTATTAAAAATGATACAGCAGTAACTTACTATATGAACCTACCTACCTACATGCGAACAACCATGAAACCTCCAACTGTACAAACATTTTCTTCAACCCGTGGCTTCTAGCTTCTATAAGTATGTACAGTAGGAAGCATTCTGCGTATTTCAACAAAAAACTTAACCAACAATAATAGTAACGGAACCAAATGTTACAAAGTAAAATGAGGGGTGCACTTACAGTTTGTGGTTGGCTATGAGTTCATCCTTCCTCATCCTGATTGTTATCAACTTTCACCTCCACAGGATGCACCGCCGAAATACCTGCAGGTACATCTTTGAATTTTAATGGCAATAATGCATCCCATACTTGCAATGTATGATATCATGATAGCAGATAAAACATTCTGTACTTAAGACATATATATATAGAGAGAGAGAGAGAGAAAGAGAGAGAGAGAATATGAATATGAATAGATAATTCCTCAAACCACAAATTATCACACATGCATAGAAAAACTACGTTGGAAGAGATGGAGGTATATATATATATATATATAGAGAGAGAGAGAGAGAGAAAAGTTCGATCGAGAACTATTTTTCATACGAGAACTGTTTGTAACACCATTAATGACTCATTAATAGGGGTATTTTGATTATTTATATATTTACCCAACCGTGAATTGCGTCCGGGTGAGTCGTGATTAATTTGCGATGCTTGATTTTCCCGAAATACCCCTCATTAATGTGTCATTAATGAATCATTAATGAGCTGCCAAAATTCTTAGCCATTGATTAATTTTAATCAAGGGCTAAGATTGGTTCTCGCACGAAAAACAGTTCTCAAGATAGAGAGAGGGGGGAAGAGCAACCCCTTAATAAAAATGAGTGTCGAAGTGCTTAATTTTTTAGTAGAAACAAGAATACATCTTGTGTTCATCAAGTTTCAAACCCACCACTAACATTCAAGAGATTTTATATAAAAAACTGGACCATAGGTCACGCGTAATGGATTTGCCAAGGGCTGTGTTACAGAGAACAGGATAACCTATACATAAAGAATATCATTTGAGCTCGAATATGTAAAAAGACAGTTAGCACTTACCAAACATGATAATAAGATCGATTTAGCCAAAACAGTACCTTGAGAGAGTTTAATAACTCCTTCAAGACCTCAATTAGCTAAAGACATTATGATATAGACTGGGGCCGTTTGGGTCTTGTGAATCAGCGCAAGAAAGTAGGCGGCAAAGTGACTACAGGGGGCTGGTTGTCATTTTATGATAATTAGAGTCTAACTATGTCTTAATTATTATTTTGGTGTGTAAGGAATAGGCTTTAACACTAGGGCGATTCCTATTAGGAGGCATTCAGATATTGTCGTTTATTTCTTTTGCAAACTTGGGAGACTTCCTGGTTCTCGAATTCCAGGGTCTATTATCCATCACGTATCTAACTACAGATGTGTTTGATCGTTATTATTTGCTGCCAATTTGATTCATATCACATTACAGAGCTCTGATTAAGTGCCTCCACTAAACTAATACCAGCTGATCCTGACCATGCTTCTCTAAACACATATCCAGTCTGCTATAAAACAAAATTTTTAGGCATACTATATAATCTAGAAATGGATGATAGACAAGAAGCCGATGGCTACTTCCTTTCCGGACAGAGAAAAAAGAAGTTTAGCATTGTATACTTCTCACTAAATCCAAAATAAATTTCACCACAGATTGTATTACCAACAACTACCGACTGTCATTTCCTAATCATTAAGTTTGTCATTTGTTAGCATCAAATCTCAAAAAAGAATTCCTTCTAATCCAATTAATTATACCATCTCTGTTTCAATAACATCCGTCATTCACCAAGCCCCATTGAACCGCAGTCTGATAGGATAAGATTGTGATCAAGCAAGAACAACAAATAGATTCAGAAGACTTAACTTTACAAAGTTCTTGACTTCAGCATTAGTTACGTCTATTTACAACTACAATACTGACTCAAAAAAAAAGAAGAATCCTGCATAAAAGTTTTAAAAATTGATTTCTTTTTTATGTAAGGTACATATATGTTTGTCCATAGCACGATTGAAACCATATTTGCACCTCAAAAAGAAAATCAAAACTAAGAACCTATTGAAAGGTGAAATGAGGCAGGAGCAACAAGCTTACAACCTAACAAGCTCCTAACATAGTGCTTCTCCAAAAGTAACAAACAATCGAAAGATGCAATTTTAAGGCTTTCATGCTTTTAGCGCTCAAAATAAAAGGAAGAAACTTGCATAAAGGACCCAAATTTTCGTTGAAGTACTTTTAATATCAAAAGAAGACTGGAGGATCTCGACGTCATTGAAGTGCTTTTTCTATGACGAAAGTATATCATTTTCAAGAATTTTAAACCCTATTTTCGTAATTAATGAATCTAAATCGGAATCGTCAATCTTCCGGCTCATATATGCTCAATCAAAGCAAAGTCATGAAAACAAGCAAAGCAAAAGAATTCGATACCTTCGATGAAGTAAGCTGAAGAAGGCCAACCACGAGACGAGCTAAGAGACATGGATTCATCCTCGGTCAAAGGATTGGTAAGATTCTTCAAGACTTCCACGAGGCCATTAGATTCAGGTCGGTGACGACGAGGAGGAACCCAGTATGAAGAACCGGGGACAAAAGGGAGCCAATCCGGAGCCGATTGCCTCACGATTATGTTGTGGATAACATCATCAAGCTTTCTTAACCCTAAAACCTCCACCTCTCCTTCCGATTCGAGCTCGACTTCGATCAATTGTGCTTTTCCCGATCGGCTTGAGAAGCGATTCGGCTGAGATATCCCTAAATTAAACGATTGAAAGGAATTCGATGCCGATGATGTGGTTCGAATTAGGGTTTGGGAGAGGTAACGAGCCATTGATTTGTATAATATTTTCTGCTGTGTGTGGAAAAGGATTTCCGTTTTGGTTGCCAACAGGGATATAGCTATTAAGGTGTCTATTTATAGCCCGATTTCAACTTACCCCCTCCCCCCTTGACTTTAATAAATTTGCAATACTTAAAACTTTTTATGTAAATACAAGTTTCTAAATATAATCAAGTTATTGATGATTGTGAGAAAGCAAAAAATAACATCTAATTGTTTATTAATTGAAGCATATCACATAATCTTTATGATCTTGGTATGGTGAATATATGTATAAGTGAGAAAAAACTAGGAACACAGAATTTTTAAAATACACTTGCTTAGTTTATTAGGGTTTGTAGATATGTATATATACACATAAAGTATTTACTAAATCTATAATGTACTACGAGCTAGTAATGTCAGTAGCAATATCAAAGTTAACTAAAATATAAATTGACACAATTTTGATTCTAACAACCTTATGCGAAAATATAGTATAGAATATACAATTTAAAACCGAGCAATTCATTTGTAGCTATTACGTTTGCGCCGAAATCTAGATCACTAATCCCTTAAAGTAATTCTACAAAAAGAATCTAAACTAAAAGATGAGTGATTAAAGTTTATAATATACTGTTGAGTGTATAGGATTAGTTAACAGTTAGTAAAATCTTTGTTATCAAGTTATTAAAAATAAGATCATATTCAAGGTTCATTCAATTAATAGAATTTTTAACATCTCTAGTTAGATCACCAAGTAGCTATATATTACATTGGAAATTTTTACCACTTGATCGAGTCCTTTTTTATCATTCCTCTTCTAAAGGTCACCAACTCCTAACTCGAGTCTTGAGAACCAACCGCAAGAAAATTACAAGCTGCTAGTTAACAAGCTAAGACTCCGTTCTTGAGTATTTAAAAACGGAAAGTAAAGAAAATAAAATAATGTTCTCTCATATAAACGTATATATTTGTATGTGTATGTAAGCTTGCCAGATGATGACTTTTTATTTCGTGTTATAGGCATTTGCACGGTTATTGCAAGCTCCATGTGATGATGCTAAACTGATAATTCATGACCGATTTTCAGTCCCAAGATTGGTCGTGTGTGATCAACATGGTTCTCAGGTCATCACTCCGTTCTCGATCAAAGCAAAAATCTTATTTGGCACTCTGATACCACTTAATTTGTTTGGTTTTAAACAACACAAAAGTCTTGCAAAAAGTGCTATGAATGACCGATCAATGTGTTAAAATACAGAAAAGTTTCTACACCATCTTTGAACATGATACTTTATGCAGAAAGTACATAAATTAACTTTTCCGTAGAGAGAGAGAGAGAGAGAATGTGTGTGTATAGGATGTATGCAATTTTCTTATTTTATTCACCAAGTGAGTTAAATAGTACATGCACACACATATATAGGTATCCAAAAGGCACAACTAAGAAACACATCCTTTTGTAATACCTGTTGGAATAGGAGGGGCATAAGTGCCCTTTGGCTCTCCCCGATTTTTATTAAAACCAGCTTTAACTAACTGATTTCTCTAAATCTATCTGTTACTTATTTACAGCAAATAATTTAATACTTACAATCGAGTCTAGCTTAATATTTAACAATACTGATCCTCCATTAGTCCATGATTTCCTCCAGCATAATTGATACCATTTCCAAATGAGGTTAGCTTTGGAATTGACTTTTGTTGATGTAAATATTGGTTTGACGATTGTTGATTATCATATGCTTTAACCATGTTTTGTTGTTGATACCATCGTTGATAGCGATCATGGTCTTGTTGAAATGATTGTTGGTTCCTCGTATTATATGGTTGTTGATCTATCCTTATTGTCTGTATGGTAGTCGGAGGTGCCACTCCAGTACTAGACACCGTGAAATGTTCATGTTGTGACAGCAGGTGGCGGGGGTGTTGCAGTGAGTAGTGTTGCATACCATACTCATTTTGTAACTGGTTCTTGATCACTATGTTGTTATCTTCATACAAACTGTAAAGTAGCAGCTTGTCAAGTCCACCACCCTACATGTGATCAAAATACGAACAGACAAGCTTAATTAAGAGTTAGTCATGGATCCAAATCACTTATTTAAAGACAAATTATAAACTAACATACGGATTTTGTTGGTGATATGCTGGTGGCATTATTAGTATTACTTGGTAAGGGAACAGTTGCAAGCTCCAAACTTGATGCTTTTTCACTCTCATTCCATCCTGAAGACGGTGTTCCTGTTATTAAAACTATATATAATGTAAATGCAAGATTAAGAAACAAAGAATACAATAACAAAAAAGATACATGATGATTATATATATAGGCAGAACCAAGAGTACGTAGAAATAAGATATTTATTCTAATGACGATAAAACAAGTGTAAACAGTTTGACAATTTTTTACACATATTTCAAAATTAAGTTGATAAAAAAGTATATATAAATAAGATATGTTTTGTAATGATCATAAAACACCTGTAAGAGGTGATCCTAGTGTGTTGCTATCATTATATTCTGCAGCTTTTGTACTTGTTTCATTCAAGCCCTACAAAAAAATTGGAGAAAAGTGTCATGCGATGTTATGACGATGTCATTATGTGTTCATCAAAGTAAGAAGAACGGGGAAATTACAAAATTTCTCAAGCCATCGATCAGTACTCACTTTACAATCATCATCATCATCAATGGAAATGAGTGGTGGAACTTCTTCTTCTTCTTCTTGTTCTACCTTTTGTAGAGATTTAGACCCGGGTTCTTCATCTTGCATTACCTCTTTGTTTTCAACTTCCCTGATTTCTCGTGGTGATCGGTCTTGTACGATATCTTGATGCTCCTTCAATTCAATAAAAACCAAAAACAAAGATATATAATTCATTCTCAAGTTCATGAATATGTGAATCAAAAGGGGAAATGATCGATCAATCAATCTCACCAGTTTATTATTTAAAACCAAACCATTCGAAGAACATCTCTTTATGTATTCCTCCATCGTAGCAAGAAATGAGCATGAAGGCTGAAATTTACATAACTAGTACATGATCAACATATGTTTAACAATCTAATTAAAGTTTTCGATACATAGGGATCAAATTAACCTGACTCAATGTTGGAAACTGGAGGTTCATAGCAAGACGTAGATGTTTCACAACATTGTAGAAATCCGCAAGAAGTTCAGCCTAATTTATACAAAAAAATTACAAGACATATAGATCACTTGTAGGAGAATTATATTGGGAAGGAAAATAACATAATGTAACCTGCTTTCCGGCTTTCCTGTAGATGTTTAAAGCATTAATAGCATCGTTTTTTGACAGGTTGAAGAACTGGTTGAAGCTAACAACTGTTAATTAGCTTGTAAAAGATGAAACTCGATCAAACAACCCATTCAAGAAGAACAAATAGTACCGATTCAACGAGCTTGATTATGCCATCATTGATTACACCGTAGATCTTCAAGCTTTCTTTGAGTATCAGAGCCACAGCTTGTTGTATAAGACAATTATGGTAAGCTGCTCCTTCAGGCTAAAAAATGTAGTGTACCTTTTTAGAAAAATAGCATTGTTATATCCTCCTAAAAAACTATTTAATTATTCTCGAAAGAGCAGGGGTATGGTCCACTTGTCTCTCTTCATCTTCCAATTTCATGCATATCAGCGCCATATCACTCACCCTCCCCTTTCTTCCTCTTCCTTTCAAAATGGAAGTATTGATTATTTTTTACATTTCTAGGAAGGGAAAGCGGGTAGGGAAGGATGGGCTGGTGTTACCGCACAGGGTGAGGTGGCAAGTGGACATTCTCGCACCCATACTAATTAAGTGCTCTAACAACAAGCTTTTATATAGGCTTAGAGGATTTAAGAGGAATGGAGGATATATCGTTTTTTATCCTTATAAAAATAAACATTTTTAATACAATTTCAAGGTAACTTTTAATTAAGGGTAGTCAAGCGTTCAATCACCTGACAAGCAATAAGACGATGGAGTAGTTGTTGTATAGCGGGTAGCTGATCAAGTAGTTCATCAATGTTCATAAGTCGTGTCCTGCTATACGCCTGTGGTTAATTGGTCATCGAATAAGGTCATATACCATGCAAAATCGAATAATCAGTTATGTTTAGGGGTGAGCAATTTTGGTCCAAATCCGAAAAACTCGATGGTTCATGCCTAGTAATTAACCGATTCGAAGCCGGACCGAAGTTCCTTGACATGTACTTTTGGTCTTTGACAAACTAACCTTGCTTATTCCTGGTGACGTGGTTAATCGCTCGGTCTCAATGTCGAATCCCAAACATCTATAACACTCTAATCGTTCTTCAAGGAACATTGCATATGTCCGAATCCATGAAGAACAATCCCAAGCTGTTTTTCATGAATTAATTAGAACAAAAGATATTAAAATGACAAATTAAAAATCAAGCCATTAATCTGTTTACCAAGCTGGCTCGAGTCATCTCTGAATTCTGGAATATGGAAGATATGTCGCCGGCGAGAATAAGTTAATAATTCTTCTCTGAAACTAGGATCACCCTCACGTAAAATTCTATGAAACACCATCAATGTCTTCACTGCAACCTGCAAATATGATACAGGAAAAACATAAAAACTGGAACTTTATTTCGTTAAATCGTTTGCTTTAAAACAATAAAGATGATAAGTAAAAACTTGATGAATTTACGATCCAGTTCTTGGTCTTCATCAATCTCTTGCAAAGTGTATGAATGCAGTATCCGACGTCTGCTCGTGGTACAACAAATGATGTTGCAACGATGATCCCTAAAATGCAAACTCATTAAATAGAAAAAAAAATCCCACAAAATGAGAAAATAGGAAAGAAAACTTACTTCTAACATGGAGGTCTTTAGGAGGGCATTCTTCATGATTAGTTGCTTTAACAATGGCGATATCAATATCCTTTGATTATAATATATATAATCAAATGGGAAGGTGAAATTAGAAAAAAGGGCAGAAATGGTAGATTTAATAAATATGTTGTTTAAACTGAAGAATTAAAGAGACCTTGAAATCGCTGCTGACTTTTGCAAGGCCAACGGTGGTGGAATCCTTGATAGCTCCAAAGGCTCTTCTCCAACTTGCGAACGTACCCATGGAAACCCTAATATTTTTTATGGAGATCAAAATAAAATTTGGTAAATTTAGATTTGGAAGGATATTTTGGTATGGGTTGGTTGTTCTTCCCTCTTCGTCATTTTATTGTTGATCGATGATAATGTTCGATTTTCAACAACAATCTCTTTATATTCTGGTAAGAGGAGGGATGAATGTTGTTAATATTGGAATTGTGCTTACCCAATTAGTTTTTGACAAAACGTACATATTAAAACTATCACTAAATACCGACGAAAATGGTACTCTTTTGTGACTGAAATAACATAAAAACCACAATACAAATAAGAGTTAATTGTCAAATTGGTTCTTTAACTTTTTCATTTCTTCCGATTTGGTCCTTTAACTTCAAAAGTGACCAAGATGAGCCTTAAACATACACTTTGCGGTCTGAATGGTCCTTTCGTTAGTTGACCGTTAGTCAACTCCGTTAAATGCAGGTAAAATGACATTTTTACCCTTATTTTTTTTATTTTTTACTTAAAACTAAATTATGGATATTTATAAATGACATAATCTATTAATGTAGAAAAAAATAATGAGTTAATGTCAGACAAACACACACTCTCTCTCTAGACGACAACCACCACCACCACCACCACGCCGCCGCTGGCCACAACCACCACAACCACTGTAATCCCAACCTTAAACAAATCAAAACCATGAGTCATAACCATTGAACAAATCGAAGATTTGCAG
>JAUEJL010006582.1:0-10226 GCA_032274825.1 Drosophyllum lusitanicum | reverse complement strand
TAATCTAGATAAAGTTTATATTTGAGGTACTTATTATTATAAGGTATAATTGTGTATTTAAATCAATTTAAATTAACATAAATATATTGTCTAAAAAATATATTTACTTTATTTTATAGTTTAATAATATTTTTTTATTAACTATCTTATCTTCTATAATAATTAAATTTTAAAAAATTGGGTTTTTAATTTTGACTGTTTAAAGTCAAAATTAGATTTTTAATTTTGATCAAATGAATGGTTAGAATTTAATGATAATTAAATGAATGGTCGAGATCTTTTAATTAGATTGATGAAAGTTGGTTTTTTATTTATACTAGAAGATAGAAGATTAATATGAAAAGTTGAGTATAACATGAATAAATATATAACAATTTTAAAAATTATTTTGTCAACTTTGAAATTAAAAAGTTTAGGATGTGTTTTACATCCCGATGAAATTTCTTTATTAAGGAACAATCTAAAATTTTAATTGTTAAAGATAATTTTAATTTTTTGACTCGGAAAAGTCAAAATTAGATTTGAATTTTGATTAAAATTGATGGTTTAGATTTGATAATTAAAAGTTTTTATCTAAATCAATTATTATGATTGTCTAATAAATTTTATTCAAGTTAGTCTTTTATTTATAATAAAGAGTATTTAATGTTATTTATTTTTCTCCACATATAACATTTAATATATAATGTACAGTATAAATTTGAATTTATGTTTATGACTATTTTATTTTTATATATTTTGATATAAATTTTACCGTAATATGATATTTATCTAAAAAATGTATCCCGAACCAAATAGTGTATTACAATCCTAAAATTTTCGAAATACTCCCTAATTTATATTAAATGTTTCTGTATAAAATGCTATATTCTATATTTTATTTACCCTAAAACCCGTCGCAACGAGCGGTCAAAAACAACTCGTTTTTATTAAGTTACAAGGCGTATGATTATCCGTAATTGAACCGTTATAGCATTTCTACGATATTAATAGAAACAAACATTTATTTATTTCTATTAAATCTTCCTAGTCATTCATATGAAATCACTCGTTCATCAAGATTCAATGGATGTCCAAAAACACTTATTTCTTATTTCCAACTTCCAATAAACACATCCAAATGATGGGATGATTGTCTCTCTTTTTAACAAACCAAGACATAAGCTATTGTAAGACCATGCGTTGTACCTCACTTGATGTCATCAGGTTACATCGAGTAGGCTCGGGAACACCAAAATGTGTACTTCGGGTAGGTCACTCGGGTATCGATACTCGATCGAGAATAACTCCCACCCCCCCCCCTCCAACTTTCAATTTTTTTCAAAAATGGCTGTTTCAAACGTCAATTTTTTTTCTTTTACTTTATTCATCCAAATAATCACCTATATATACCACTATTATTCACCATTTTTTACTCATACTCTTCATTATATTTTCCAATCTTATAAATTCTATTCTTTTATTCTCTACTCATGGATCCTCAAGCAACTCCCCCTTCATCCGGACGTAACTGATCAAGGGTTACGAGTTTCACACCTCAAAGGCCCGACAATCGTTTTTTATAAACATACCGCCACCCACCTACCAACTAAACTCATTTTTTGCTCCACCACGGTTTACTTATACGGGAATGCTCAACCTATTCAATAGAAGAGGTACTGGAATGAGTGACACAGATATTTTAAAAACCGCGCTCAACCGTTACCAAGAGGATAATTATATAATTTTTTATTTTTATTTTACAATTTTAGATTTTAATTAAGTTTTTATTATTAGTCAAAATTTTATTAATTAATTAATGAATGGATTATATTATTTACTTAAATAATTATTTGTTAATATAAAAAAAGTGGGGAAAGTTTGGGTAAGAAAAGGAAAGTTATAACACTTAATTTGGGTAGGGAGAAGGAAATAGAAGAGAGAATGATGTAGCGTTGATGTGATATTGGGTAAGAGAAAGGAAAAGGGAAAGTATAATTCATGGCCTAAACATTATCAAAAGGCTAGGTGTGTGTATAAAAGCAACTTTCTAAGATCATGAGCATCCACCCCTTACTTCCTCTTGTCATATTAGCGTCATATTATTTTTCTCTTCCATCCCCTTTCATCCCAATAATAATAGAAAGGGCAACCACCCCACCAAGATTACAATCTACCAGTAACATAACTAATAATAGAAAGTAAAATTTAAGAGTAAATTGTATTAATAGAAAGTAAAATTTAAGAGCAAATTGTATTAAAATATAACCACCCCGCCAAGATTACAATCTACCAGTAACATAACTAATAATAGAAAGGGCAAATTGTATTAAAATACAATAAACTTTATGTTGGTTACCAATGTATACAATCAACTTTATTTTCTTAAAAATAATACTACCAACTTTCATAATCCTTACATTGTATGCAATTTGTTGTATACTATGAAAGTTATGGCAAAGTTTATTGTATACAATGGTAACTAAACAACAAACACATAAAAAAGTTGTTTGCATATAACGAGAGGATTATGAAAGTTAATTATATTATTTTTTAAAATTTTAAAGTTAGTTGTATACAATTATAACTAAGACAAAATCCATTGCATTTTCATGTTATTTGCCCTAATAGAAATTGAAAAACATTCTACTATTAATCATGTTCTTTTGTGGAAGTAAGATGCTCATTAGGATTTATTTAGATAAAAAAATACTTATTTTGTAACATGTTGATGCTTATTCTTCCCAATAACTTTGTAACAGCGACCATGGCATGGTTGACATTGTGCCCACACCACCACAGTGTGGTTAAGAGGACGGATATGATTATTTAAACTATTTGTTTTTTTATCCGTATTACTGTTTAACAACTATAAATAAACATCAATATTTAATAATTATTATCTTAGGATTAAGACATTTTTACATCAATAGATGGCCATCAATATTCAATGGATGGCCAAAACAACACTTATTTCCAAGTTTCCATAAACACATCCAAATCATGGGAAGATTCTCTTTTTAACAAACCAAAATACGAGTCTATTTTCCCTGTGTTTGTAAACATTGTTAAAAAGCAAGATGTGTGTGCGCGCGCGTGTTTGTGAAAGCAACTTTGTAAAAACCATATGAACCCTAACTCAAAATTTACAACCACCCCACCAAGATTACAATCTAGTAGTAACATAACTAATAACAAAAACTGAAAAACAATCTACTATTATTAAGTTCTTTCTGCTGGAGTAAGTTGGCCTAGCTGATCAGCAAGATTATTTACACTCTTCATGTTCCACCAAAACTTCTCATATTGATCAAACCCTTTTCTATCCGCCTCACCAACATTATTAACCGTCGAATCATCAGGATTCTCAGTTAGAAATTGTTCCCAAAACATGTCATTAACACCCATTTCTTCATTAGCTGCAGCAGTAACCGGTTCACAATTCATGTCGACCTCACTTTCTTTAGAACCCGTTTCAACATTAATTAATGGGTAATCAATAGTTGGGCTATCTGCACAACTTACAGGCTCATGAACCAACTCCAGTGACCAATTATTCTGGTCAAATGCATCAACTTCTTTCAATAATCCATCCCACAACATGATGGAGGATTCCAATTGCTCCACCAATTCCATGTTCAATGCGAAAAGTGCATCTGTACTTATCGTCTCATGAATTGGGATATTAAAAGGACAAACTTGATCATTATTAGTTTCAGATGACAACCTCCTCTTTCTATTCTCCATTAATTGAGGTGCGAATTCGAATTCAACAGGTGGTTTTTGCAATAATTCATCTAAACAACAAAGGATATCTTTTTGGATTCTTCCAGCATGTTTCAAACGACCTGTTAACGCGAGTGCTTCCAATTTGATTTCTTCTTGTAGTTGCTGGTGCCTGTGAAACTCGATAGACAGCGATTCTTTCTCATATTGCAGGATATTAATCTTTTCTCTGAAGTGATGTCTTTCTGATTCAGTTAACGGAAAAGATGAAGAAGCTCCATTGTTAGCAAGATTCTGAACAGAATGACTGTGAACCGGCTTTCTTCTATGAATATTCTTCAAGAGATGCGGTTGACCTCTAATGAAATCCTCATTTGCAAACTCCCATAGTTCAGGATCGATTTTACGAAAACCCTGATTGATGAAAACCCCAATAACAAATATGTAAACATCAAGAAAAGGGAACTGTTTACAAACTGATTTTCGAAACAAAATAGAACCAACTTACATAAGTATTAAGTTGTCTGATAAAGCTTGAGAAATTATTATGTTTGAAGAATCTTGGAAGCAATTCACCTGAGAATTGAGGTGGATTCCACACTATGAAACTCTTGTAACTCTGACTCCAGGAAACGATGGAATCTGTTGAAGGATCATCGACCATCTCATATGTTTTGGTGATGAAAGGTGGAAGAGCGTTGGAATTTGAATTACCATGATTATCATTCATTTTGAACCAATATAAATACTCATCAAGTAACCGCCTTTAATCCTCTACAAAAATAATCGGACCCAAAATTGAAATCCCGAATGGCCCTCTTTGTTTAAATTGCAAACTGTTAGAAATGATTATGAAGAACAAGAACAATCAGATCACTTCAATTCTTTAACTGCGTCATGAAGAACCACTAAGTTCTCCAAAATCAAGTCAGCAGAAGCTCAAATTTGAAAACAGAGCTACAAGAACTACTTGATTGTATACGAAAACAAAACCCACCAAGCTCAAGCAACGTCCTATAGTTAGCTGCATACAATTTCTATAAGAAAAACACAAAAAGAAAACAATTAATTATTATCTCATAATAACTTCGCAACAGACAAAAAAAAAGGAAATATCAGAGTCGTTAAAAATAGCAATTCGTTGCCGGAAACTTAAAGTAAAAGCATCCCCAACGAATTTATCCAGTACAAGTGGATGTTAACCTTCTTATATCAATCAGATACCAAAACAAGAACGAATTTAGTGCGCACCAGGTGTTCGACATATTACCTGAACTTAAAGATTTCCAAAATTGGCTTCAAGGGTTCACCAAACATCACCATCAATGTTCGAACCCAATACTCTGTTAAGGTTTTACGTGGAGAAGATATATAAAGGCCAAACGAAAGAGTCACGAGTAATAACAGTGAGATTGAAAGTTCATTAAGTCTTGGTTCATCTGATCTCTGAGAATGTCGTAATCACTGGTCTTTTGGTGATTGAACTCTCTTGAAGAAGGTTGACCCAGTTTGCAAATCGTCGGATCAAATGGTCGAAGTTTCTTGTACGTGGGTTTGAATTCAATTCATCTTCTTGTTTGTTTTTTATCTCGAAAGTAATTTTATACGGAAAACGTTAATGGAGTGACGTATGTGCTTCGCTGGGCTTGTCTTATATTTATATATATATATTCTCGAAGAGGCACATCAGTTGTCTAAAATCTTCACATACGTATCAATATGTTTCCAAAAGCTACCCTCATCTATGAGAGGGTGTGTATTTTAGACCTCTAATTTGTATAAATTGACCATTTATGATGTGATGTTTATAACCGTGTAATATATAATAAGGCGTAACTTAAATATAAGAAGAAGAGTGTCCAAATAGTAACACCCGGATCAAAAGATCATAAAAACACTCAAAACTTTTTGATCCCAGGGGCGGACCCAAGCTTGTGCCGGTTTTGGCACTGGACATCAGCCAATTTTATCTGCGTAGTGTAAATTTCGATTTCGCGTAGTGTAAATTCCGATTTTCTCGAGACGATGCTACCACTCATTTCAAATCTTAAGTCCAGTACTACCACTCATTTCAAGTCCTGGGGCCACCCATTTTTAATCCTATATAGTATATAGCACAATAACAAAATAGCCATTTTTATTATCATTTTCCCACCAAAATATCACGTGTTACTGATATTTCTTAATTTTATTACATACTTTTATAATTTAATTTAACTAAAACATTTAAATAACTAAGGTCATTTGAAATGCAAATAATTATCTTCTAATATAAATAAAAGACTAATTAAGATAAAATCTATTACACGGTCTTAGCCATTCATTTAACAAATCGGTTTTAGTTATACAATCTTGATCATTTATTTATTTAAAATTGAGAAATCAATTTTAACTTTTAGAGATGAAATTAATGTAAACTATGACTTACATTTGAAAACACATATGATTCTCTCTACAGAAAAGGTTTCTTTTGGGAAAATGTAGAATAATACACCTACCGAGACGAAAGCCAAAGGTGAGTCTAGTAGGTGGACGAGTTCAAGGAACGCCAAGGACGAAAGCTTTGATGATTAGCAAGCGGTACTCGAGGAACAGGCTTAGTCAGAGATTCAAAGAGTTGGGTTAGCAATTAATTGGAGCTATGAAGCTTACCTTCTTTTTATTAAAAAGGGAAAGGGCCAGCAGATGTGAGTTGTAGCTAACAGGTAATCCGATATTCAGAATGTGAAATTAAGTCTCGATAGGTGTATTATTCTACATGTTTCCAAAAGAATCCCAACAATGAATCCCGTTCAAGTTGTGATAAGAGGACCCTTTAACAATGCTATTATATCTTCTTTATTTTTGTTGTTTGAAAACACATGTTATAGATAATGTTCATGAACATGTACATTCTAAATCAAACTTTGCTAACTTTAAATTCTATCTATATCTGTATCTTCATAATTCTAATTTTAAATTTAAATTGTATTCTTATAAATGTTAATTCCACAATTGTGTATATATATGCGTAATTACGTAGAATCACGTTTTACACGACTATTATTTTGTTACGTGAGATATGTATTATATTTATATTATATTAATATAAATATAATATTGTATTTGTTACATAGATTTCACATTTACATGGGATTTCTTGTGTAATGCGTTTAATATAATTATTCATGGTAAAAAATTATACAAATACTTTCCATTTATCAACTACAAATAAGTAGGACTTATTTTATTAGATATACAACTACGAGTGGATACATTTCCCTTTCGACTTAGATATAATGACAATGTCTTTTTAGTAATCCTTATCAAAATCATTATACTTCATTATATATACACATCTAAAATAATGTAATCGTACTTATTTTTATTTATGCATTCTACTCTCACGTGTGTTGTCAATCTTCATCACGATAATAAGAAGAGATTGAAAGTACTTATAATTGACGATGATGGTATACCTACTTAAAAACTATGAATATTGTATATAAAGAAGTAATACATAATTTTGATTTCCCGTTAAATACTATTCATGATTTGCGTTAACTAATATTTTTTATCATATATTTTTCATCACACGTGTATTACGTATATTTCCTCTCTAATATAAGCATTTCTTTAATTGCGTCGTTTACTATTTTGCATCACTAATTTCTCCTACCCCATGTAGTACACGAGTCGCATATCTAGTGTGTGTGTGTGTATAAGAAGAAATTGTTTTGACTCATTAATATGGGTACTTTGATCATTTATATATTTATCCAACTGTGAATTGCATCCGGATGGATAAGTCAATAATGAACCCTCCTATATATATTTTAATCAGCAACCAAGATTGATTCTCGCGGTTCTCTAAATAAGAATGGTTCTCAAATGATCCCTCCTTAGTGCGTACACATAAACGAACATTAACAAATGAATGAGACTATTGATTATGTTCGTTCCTTAAATAACCGATTTTTTTTTGTTAATGTCCGTTCCTTTATTAAAATAAACAAACTTCCCACAAAACATTTCAAGAACAATGGTCATTTACAATTATGAAATTGTTGTTTATATCATTTTGTTAAGTTAGTATTAACATTTTGATGTTACAATATTAATTAAAAATTCATAAGAAAGTTAAATAAATATTCACATCTAATACAAAGTGTGTGTGTATATATATATATATATATATATATATATATATATATGCAAAAGTTCAAACGAAACTGATTTTTGTACGAGAACTGCGAGAACCAATCTTAGCCGTCCAATTCCCCCTCCTTCAATTGGATTGCCCACCCATGAATTCCCTACATGCACCTTGCCACACCCAATCTCCCACCCTCTTCATCCATGAATTCCATTATCCAAAATGAACGGCTAAGATTTGTTTTCGCGATTCTCGCAATAAAAACGGTTCTCAAATGAACCTTCCCCTATATGATTAAATAGTTATTAAGATCATTAGACATGTGATATATCCAAACCTAAACCATCAACCTGTAATGATAATGATTAGACCGTGTACATTAGCAAATGCTTAACCCGTAGATGAAGCTTAAGAAGGAAAAATTCCTTTTAAAAAAAATTAATTATAAATCCGAACCTGAAAATATAGTAAGGATGGATTTGATTCTAAATTCGTGTAAAATCCACCCTTGAGGAATGACCAACAATCGTGACGGGCAAGAACGGTTCCTACACAACTATGAGGCGAATTTCCCGACATTAGCCGCGCAGTAATTAGTGATGAATTCGATTCGTAGATTTTGATCCAACCTATAATGATCCCAAGGAATAATAATTAATAAAGAAAATTAACCATAAAAGAAAACACAAATATCATAATTTGTCAATAAAGATATCGTTTAAGATTTTGTGATGAGAAATGATTGTAATTTTCGAATTTAAGGTAAATTTTAATTATGTTATTGAAAATGGTATCATGACATAACAATAATTAATATTACCATATCAAGATTCTCTATTTTATAACAAATTAAGATTTTGAATCCTTTATTTTTAATAAAATTTTACATGTTACTTTTATCAACAAATTTTGATATTTATATTATTTTTTTTATAAGTTGTCTATTAAATTGATTAATTTCTTTATATAATATGAAACAAATACAAATAGAAAACTTAACTAGAAAAACTGTAGAAGGTGGATGCAGTGAGATTTGGCAACACAAAAGCAGGCCATGAAGCCGTAGTTCCGTTATCCTCAGTTATGAACTGCATCGTTGCAGCTTCGTTTTCGAGAATCCCTCCATCGTAAAGTGGATCCTCGGGATCCACTTTACACTGTTTTCACAATTTCATGAAAAATCAGAAAACTAATGAAGGGTGATGATTCGTACATAATAACTTTTTGTCATGCACAACAATTAAGACTTTTATATCCCTACTAACACAATATTTATTATTCTTATCCAAAAATTCCAAGGTATAATCCTTCAAACAACCACTTTTTATTGTGTATCAAGGGGTGTTCAAAGGGCAGGTGGCTAGTGAGAAATTTGAGAACCACATATGTGAGGCAAGTACCTAGTTTTACTACCCAAAACCAAACCGTGGGTGTGGGTACTGGCCCGTACCGAACTGAAAAGGAGTGGGTAACTACGGTTCGGTTCACGGTTACCCGCGTTTTATCGTGTGTTTTGATCTAAACAAAAAACTACAAAATAAAGTTATTTTGTGACAAACTAAAACAACTAACACTAAAGAAATACTAGAAAATGAGATTAAGAGTATCAAGGATTGAAGTTGCCACTCATCGATAAGTTAAGAGTATCAACTTAATGGAATCACCGATCGCCGATGTGGTAGAGAAATGGCTCGATGAAGGTTTTCAAAGAAAGGGAATGACAAAATCAATGGCAGTGGGGTGAATAAGAAAACATGATATAAGATGAAGATTTTCTTAAGATTAGTAATTTTATATTATGAAATATTAATTCAAATATTTTTTTTAATAAACTAAATATATACGGGATGTGGTGGGTACCCGTTAGTAGTAAATGTAGAGAACCGAACCGAGTAGCGGGTACCCTTATTTTCGGGTTTTTCAGGTCACAGGTTAATTAATCATGTAACGGTTTTCTGGGTTTCGAATTATACAAATACGTCAATTTAGTTCTTCGGTTTTTCGGGTTTTTTTTAACACCCTTGTCATACATGGATCCAAAAACATAACATTAATGCTTAAAAGACTAAAGGGTATGAATTTTTTTTCCGTTTTTTGCAATATCCTGAAATCACAGCTGTCGACAAAGAATGTACTTGGTCACGGATATAAGTAAAAACCCGGCCATAAAATACCATATATACTCCAACTAACATGATTACCTTTAATTTACGTTTTTTTTTTTAGTTCAATATCACGAGTGCATTTGGACCATGACATAATGAAGAATTGTACTGCAAAACTACTATTCTGCTAATATCAAGATACCAAGATCAATCATATCAAATGTGTGTGTGTATATATATATATATATATATATATATATATATATATATATTTTAATCAG
>JAUEJL010006571.1:0-10227 GCA_032274825.1 Drosophyllum lusitanicum | reverse complement strand
TTTTTTCTCTAAACAAAATATATCACAAGTTATTAAACATAATTTTCAAACAATCTATAATTAATTACATTAATATATAATTTTCTTAAAACCCATTTACATATTTCATACAACCCCCTCGTATATTTCATACAACTCTCTAATAATTTACATACAAACCCTCCCAATTAAATTGAATTTAAATGTTTTTCTCCATTATCAACCAATCAAAACATTCTATTTGTTCATGTTACAATTACATATCATAACGACGTTATCATTTTTTTGTCACATAAGATCTTTTCAAAGCTTTGTCAACAATATATATATTAAATTCCAAATTTAATTTTAACTTTATTTTGGCTCCATATATCTCTCTATGGAGCTTACGCTTGCTGGCATTCGAAGTAGCTTGAACTTGCAGCACACACTCCTATCGCACCACCTCCACACCTCCCTTCGAATCTCACCTTTTTCTCATTATATCTCTCCTAGGACCTGCTTCACTTGCTGAATAAAACACACACGAAGCTAGTCTAGCCGAATGTAAGTTAATAGCATCAAGTTATTTTGTTGATTTCCTCGTATTTTGCTGTTTTCGGTGTTTTTGTAGGCTTATGTTGTCTCTTAATTATATTTGCAAACATTTAAGTTAATTTGTGGTGTTTGTTTGTTGATTTTGAAGTAGATTTCAAGTTTAACGTTGAAGAGTTGTTGCCGTATTTGAGTTGGTGATTTCAAAGTGAAAAAAAATGATGTCGAGAGCTGGAGGTAGTGGTTCGTCGGATCAACCGCCGCCGCCGCCGCCGCCGTGGATCATAGGGACACAGACGGCGGGGAATCTCGGAGAATCGATATTTAACAGTGAGGTTCGTCGTTGGTCGAGATTGCTCCCATTCTTTCTGTGGCTTACGAAGTCGAGCCTAGTAACGCCAGGGTCGCTTATCTTTGTAAGTTTGTTGTTCTAGGCACAATTGTGTGAAAAATTTTAACAATTGTTTTTGGGTAAAGGGGACAACCCCTGGCCAAGAGATAACATTAAAACAAAACTCGGTACATGTTTAGGTGCGCATACCCATGTGAGTACAATGAAGATGCCTAATCTTGATAACAATGATTCTAATTCTAACAAGACATTTAATCCAAAACACACACTTTACCCCACAGCTAGCTCCTCTAGCTCTTATACTATGAAGATGCCTAATTTTCATGTTCTATTTCTCTGATGTCGTCTCTCCGCAGGTCGATTTTATGCATTTGAGAAAGCCCATAGGTTGGATCCCACTTCTAGTGGACGTGGTGCTCGTCAGTTCAAATCTGCCCTTCTTCAGCAGCTTGGAAGGGTAAGTACTCTGAGTTGTGTTTTTGGTTGGTGGAAAATAACCTCACTGATCGATGATGTTGCTTGTCACTTTGTCAGTCACTTCATGAATCCTCTCTTTCTCTTTAGACTGTTCAAATCAGTTATAGATTCTATTTCTTTTTATTAGGAAGACGATTCAACCTTGAATGGGAGGATGATAAAAAGCGACTCATTTGAAATGCAGAGCTTTTATCAACATTACTACTCAAAATATATCCAAGCTTTGCAAAGTGCTGCTGACATGGCAGACCGGTGAGTTTTTGAAGACCCGAAGTGATTATAAATAGCGTCTTCGCTGTTTTTGCAACTTTCTTTTTCTCTTTTTCTGTATTTGACTCCTAGGTTTGTTCAGTGCACAGCTTACGAAAGCATACCAAACTGCTAATGTTCTCTTTGAGGTTCTAAAGGCTGTTAATCAAACAGAATCAGTGAAAGTTGACCGGGAGGTGAGTGCAAAATAAAATTTCATTCTTGTTTTAGGAAGGATATTGATGCGTAATAGTTTGATTTTCTGTTACTCTTTACGTTTCATGCCTAGTGGTAACCTAATAGTTTTATTGTAAAACCTTATGGCTAACTTCTATTATGAACTGTCATAGATTCCGGAAACACATGAAAAAGTTGCACAGAAGACAGAGATCGATCTCCCATA
This sequence comes from Drosophyllum lusitanicum, assembly GCA_032274825.1. NCBI lineage: Eukaryota > Viridiplantae > Streptophyta > Magnoliopsida > Caryophyllales > Drosophyllaceae > Drosophyllum > Drosophyllum lusitanicum. The sequence goes on along the minus strand of JAUEJL010006571.1, from coordinate 8,233 downwards.
CAATATACCACCTCTTGATCCTGATAGCGCATTAGTGCCGACGAGGCCATCATGAAGCATCTCTTCCATTTTTAAGCCTATATAAACACACTCGTACTTACACTTATACTTAACAAAATAAAGTTAAAGGCTAAAACTATTTGGAAACCTATCGAAGGCAGTAACTAAGCAATGTTTAGAGCAATAAACCATCAATAAGACCTAAGATAGAAGTTGGCAGCAAATAAATTTGCAATAAGGTAGTTGTATGTTATTTCCTTCATGATCTTGTGGATTAATTATCAAACAGTTTATGGTTGAGAATGTAAAGAGTGTCGAAGTAATTGTGTTTGTTTTGTATCGCATAACTCATGTTCGGTTTGAACCGTGTTTCGTGTAGGCTCAATTTCCTGGGAAAAAGGAGGTTACGTTATTTTGGGGAAAACTTCATATTTTGGATCAGGGTTACATATCGACCCATTTTTGGGTTTTTTTAAATGAACTATTCTAAACTTTTATAACAACATTTAAATATCATGACCCATCAAAGAAAAATATAAATAGGAGAATACTTCATTACAAAATAATTAAATGTCCCGAGTATAGAGTCAAATAATCCAGGCTAAGGTTTGCTCACAGTTGTGAACGGTCACATTCTGTTTACGAAGCAGCACTAGTGAGATAAAAGCACAAAATCCTAAATTCTGAATACCAGCATCATTTTCATGTTGTATTATTTAAGATCTAGGTTTCAAGTCCATGTTAACACGGGCAATCATGTAAGTCTTTGAGATATGGGTTTAAGATTAAGAATAATTATGATAATCAAATATCACTATAGAAATTTAACATAATTTGATTTCAGTCTTGTCATTAGTTCATTCAAGATTTCCAAAAAATCTTCTCCAATATTTTATTGTACCCAATCTTGGAGATCTTGTTTCATTTATTAAAAATTTGTTAATAACTCGGTAAAAAGACTAACTTTGTTGATAAAAAAATTAAATAGTCATATGGTTGAAGCTTCTTAAAATTTGAAAGTGTAATTCACAATATGTTACCAAGTATGGTGATTGTGTTTTCAAGTACTATATGACAAATTCAATGTATCTACAAACTGTAAGTACAAAAGTAAGTAAATATATGTAATGAAAATGATGAAACCAAACAAGTGATAATGAATATTCTGTTTACAAAACAATCACCAGCAATATATGTACTTTATGATTTACCTAAAAAGCATAAAGTATGAAACTTGTGAAGCACCTCTTCCATTTTTAAGCCGGTATAAATACACTCATACTTGACAAAATAAAGTTAAAAGGCTAAAACTATTTGGAAACCTATCAAGGGCAGTAACTAAGCAATGTTTAGATCAATAAATTTGCAATAGGGTAGTTGTATGTTGTTTCCTTCATGATCTTGTGGATTAATGATCAATAGTTTATGGTTGAAAAAATTAGAATGTTAAAGTAGATGTGTATGTTCTGTGTCGCTTAACTCATGTTAAATTTGAAACGTGTTTCGTGTCGGCTCAATCTCCTAGCAAAATGGAGGTTGCGTATTTTGGAAGAAAACTTTAGATTTTGGATCAAGGTCGTTTTTGGTTTTTTTTACATGATCTATTCTAAACTTTTATAACCCATCAAAGAAAAATATAAGTTGGAGATAACTTCATTACAAAATAATTAAATATCCCAAGTACAGATTCAAATGATCCAGGCTAAGGTTTGCTTACCGTAACATCCTGATTTTCAGTCCAAATTTAAACTTTTTAAAACTCATTTTTAAAACATGATTTATATAAAACCATTTGATAAAAGAGGAAGCATCATGAATTATTTACATTTTCTTTTCAAAATTTCAACATAATTTAATAATCAATCATAAATGACCCGAAATCTTTTGTTGTTACCATAGTCAATCCCACGACCATTAGCAGACAAATAGGAAATAGCCCAAAGCTTCTAACCCGGCTCACAAAGGCCATTAATCTACCTACAGATACAAAACATTTAATACACTATGTTGCTATGATACATAGCTAGTGAGTACAACTAAAAACATTTATCTTTCCAAAACCAAGTCATCATATTCCAAAACACGAGTTTGGCAATAAACACAACATGCAAATAAAGCACATAAGGACGTGGGTCAGTCCATTGAGCAACAATATCTTCACGTGATAGCTAGTCACGATCAATGCATGCCCACACGGGGACGACCACATCTCCCCGTCAAAGTGGGGGAGCATAAAGCATTCCACCGTACAACGGTTACCTGAAGCGAATGATCTTTTCCCCAAGTTCACTCGTGAATACACTGGTTCGGCTTGCTCGTCAACCTCTTAAACCATACAGTCATAATGGGTACTTACCATCCCGACTCCACCAACTGCAACATCCCTCAACAATACCACAAGCATGTATCATGGTTCGGTTAGCCACAGATTCTTGATCCACACACATGCCCATAGTGGTCAGAAACACAACTACATGTGTAATTGAAATAACACTAGTCCAAACTATAACTCATATCACAATGGTCACAATAAACACATGCCATTATAGCCAAGTAACTCAGGCACTTATAAGTTCAACAGTAAACAACTGAGTATCACAATACCAATAGCTCTTAAGCACAAAAGCTCAATCACACAATGCGTGTAAAACATATTTCATCGACTCATGAACACTTGAGTCAATACATTAATCATAATCTACTCTTATGTGGAGTACCTTGTCACAAGCAAATATCAAGTATAAACATATCCATAACACAAGACACTCCTGAGTGGAGCATTGGCCTCACATTGATATCCATAGTTGATGCGTATCATGAAATATCCAAAAATCCCACATCCTTTAATCCCATAGATTTCATGATTCAAATTGCCAAACATAAACACGCACCACCATGATGATTTACAATCATTTATGAAAACCAAGTATCCACGGGTAGGGATGTAAACGAGCTGAGCTAGACACTTATCGAACCGGGATCGTTTAGGCTTTTTTAGGCTCGAGCTCGGCTCATTTAGAGCTTATGATGTTGAGCTCGAGCTCAGCTCGTTTAATGTTTATGAAGCTTGGGCTCAACTCGTTTAGGCTCGGGTATTATTTTGATATTTTTATTAAAATGATATATATAATTATTAAAAATTGAACATATAAAATATAAATTATATTATATATGGAGCTCGTTTAAGCTCGCGAGCCCACTCATTGAAACTCGAGTTCGGCTCGTTTATTAAATGAGCTTTAATCCAGGTTTGAGCTCGAACTCGTTATAATTCGGCTCGTTTCAAACTTTTAACGATTCGAACTCGAACAGCTTTACGTAACTACACACACTCTTCTCATGCTATTATAGTTTCTAAATATGGGTTGCCAGTTGCCACAATTAAGTTCTAAAATATTCCCAAATCCCCCACCAAACTTGCCATTACTGCCATGGGCATAATCACACTCCTGCTGCAATCTGCTTTCATTCTCCGTTTGATCTTGTTCTAAAAGATCGCTTAGGGTTTTATGATTTCTCTCTCCTAGGGTTTTAATGTCTACCCACAGCACCAGCAATTGCTGCAACCATTACTTCAAGAAAGGTGACGAGATCGAGGTCAGTAGAAATGCCGGCCAAGGGGACGTTCCGGTCTGGTATCCGGCAACTATAATCAACTCTCCAACTCCATCGGGAACTCTACATGTGAAATTCAAGACATTATTTGTAGAAAAGGACAGTAAGAAGGGGAGACGGAAGAGAAAGAGAATGAAAGATTACGTCAGCGTAGCCGACGGAGTTACGAGGCCTGTTCCGCCGGCGGTGGGGGAACCACATCGTTGCATCAAGGTTGGGGATGAGGTTGAGGCGTTTCATGACAAAGGATGGCGGAAGGCGGTAGTGAAGGATGTATTGGAGGATTGGGGGTACAGGGTGGTGGTTGGTGGTGCGATTGAAGTTGTGGTTGACAATCAGAATGTTAGGGTTTTTCGCCATTGGAGACAAGATGATGGATTTTGGTTTCCTTCTACTCTTGATCCACAACAGGTACTAGCACATTATTGTTGCTTTAATTTCTGCATGAAGCTGGTCTTTCAAAATATATGTGAATATAGTAATTATTGTGTAGTTGTAGTAATTAGTAAAGATAATTTGGGATAACCAACTATAGTTATGATTTTTCCAAGATTTAGGATCAATGTATTGACATTCTTAGGGAAAAAAGTGCCAAATTATCTTTAGAATTAAGCATATGATTACCTGATTCTAAGGGGTGTTTGAGATTGCTCTTTGAAAACTTGATTATAGGGCGGGTCTACGCGAGCTTTCGCAAAGCATGGTTTTGAAAACACCATTTTCCAAACATGAAGTAATCCTAAACACCCTCTTGAGTTTTCTTTATATAGATCAAAATTTACTCGCATTTCATCCAAGTCGTGATTTCCTTTAGTATGAGGAATGAAAGTAGGACTGTGATGAATATGATTTAAAAAAGGAATATGATCTATAGTATAGTCATAAGAAATTGTAATAATTCACGTAACATTATTCGTTAATATGGTATTAATCAGATAGAGGGGTTTAATTATCGTATGGTGGTGTTTGACAATAGGAAAAGTCGTCCCAACTTGTTTTGCAATCCAAAAAAAGAGCAAAGATAAGGATAATATGTAGTACCAAAACTTCTACCTTCCAAAAAGGTACACCAGTGGAGGTCAGAAGTAATGAAGAGGGTTACTACAATTCATGGTATACTGCAACAGTGATGGGGTCAGCTGGTGACGACAAATTTTTTGTGCAATATGACACACTAACAACAGATGATGAAATGCAACCACTTGTTGAAATGGCTTGTGCTTCAAACATTAGGCCTGTTCCCCCAATTATCAATCGAATAAATCGTTTTAAGATGCTTGAAGAAGTTGATGCATGGTATAATGATGGATGGTGGGTGGGCATTGTTTCAAAAGTTCTTGTTGGATTAAAGTATTTAGTGTACTTCTGGACAACCAATGATGAACTCAAACTCGAACATTCAAAGTTAAGATCTCATCAAGAGTTTATCAATAACAAATGGGTTGCTTCTTTTTTGGTAAGTCTTAGTTTTGTTGTTAGAGGTGGCAAAAATATATTTTGGAGGGGGTTGTTATTGTGGGAGAAAACGGGTCGGGTCATAATGGGTTGACCTAGCAAAAACTTTTTAGATTCTATAATGATTAATCTATGAGACGATGATTACATAACTATATCATTAAAGGCTTGAGACTGCTTTTTTCAATGAAAAAGATTTAGGAGGTCGAAAACATTAAAATGGTCAACATTACTTTTCCTTTTCGGTATTTTACACTAAGATTTATAATCGATCAGCTATTTTGTTTGATTACTTGGGATGCAGAGACCAAAACTAGCTGCAAAGCATAGACTTGAGAAGGTTAAGTTACAAACAGGTGGAAGAACATTAATGGTGGGTCTTTTATGTGGACTGAAGGTAGAAATAGCACACGGTGAAGGAGGGTACTTGAGTACTTGGTACCCTGCTGTGATTCTTGGGCCAGTTTCTAATGGAAAATACTTGGTGGAATATCGAACAGTAATAGCAAATAACGGGAGAGAACTTGTTAAAGAAGAGGTTGATGTGTTTTGCCTAAGACCTTGTCCACCAATAATTCAACGGACTCTTGCATTTCAACCAAATGATAAAGTTGATGCTTGGGATGTTAGCGGGTGGCGAATTGGTCAAATCTGCAGAACCATGAGGAATTTGACGTATGAGGTTTATTTGCTGGCAAAGAATACTGTCGTTGAATTTCAGCATGCAGATTTGAGACCACATCAAGATTTTATTGATGGTGCATGGGTCCCATGCTGCTAAGGTATACATTTTTCTCTTGCTTGCACTTTTTTTAAAGAAAAAAAAACGGGGTTACAACAGAAACAAAACGTAGTTTGAAGTAAGGGAAAATGATCTATGATGGGTCCTGTCACACCCACAACACTTAAATGAGTAAGTGTTGAAATGACTAAAATACACCTTATTTGAAGTGTTGGTGAGTGTGGTAGCACCCACCCGGATCGTATCCCCTTGAAAGTAAATGGCATAAGCGAAGTTAAGAAAAAAATTACAAGAAAACAATATCAATTAATTCATGTTTTAATTTTGTTATTTACACATTTTTCAGGATCTTCCTTGAGATAGTTGGCCATGTAAAATCACCTTCAAGGCAACACAAGGAAGATGAATAGTTGAATGCTCTTCAACTTTTTGGTGGTGACTACTTTCCTGTAAGTATTGAAAGGTATAATGCAGGTACCCCAAAATATTGATAGGCCATCGGTATATTTTGCAATATATTGCAACTGATATTGTAAGTTAATATGTTTTCCTTTAATGCTGGTGACCTATTTAATATTATGTTTAGTTAAAGATGTCATGGCCCCAAGTTGGTATAGTTGTGTAAGGTAACTAGCAACTTAAGCGTAAAAGTAAGATTCCATGCACTCAACCGCTTAGTAAGTTTCTTTGCCTCTTTGCAAGTCAATAGATATAGTCTTTTCAGCGATGCTATATCTTCTTAACTTTTGTGTCTAATTCGTCTACCTAGAGGTTTTTGGAGAGCCAAAGACGGACGACGGCTGGATGTGGCGTCCATGTAGGTTGGCGGTGGTTGTGATGGACATGATTAGTCCATGTACACGAACCGTGAAGGACAAAAAGGGGGTCACATACTTGAGATATACTAAAAATATTCAATTAATTATTCTATTAAACTTTTAAATGATCAAAATACTTATATAAAATGACCCAAGTGTTATATTTTACTCAACACGCCCCCTCACGTGTGACTTTTTTTCCGTCTAACATGTAGATACTTATGGGTTACGTGGAGTCCGTGTGGACTTTGACTAATCACGGGTGAACCTTGCTCTAAATTTGTGGGGTTTCAACTTAAAACCAATTGGCTAGTAGTCTAGGATCCTTGTTAAGCATATTATAAATTCACTTTTCGTTTGATGTGGGACATTACTCAACACTCATGGAGTAAGCTCGCGATAGAAGCATAAACAAGCCATAACAAGCTCGTGGACCTTGTAATGCTGCCTGGCATTGTTTGTGATCTACTCGTAAAAACATTCAGAATGTTTGATTTTATGCAAAAAAAACGTTCGATTTTGTGCCATGTTAGCAAAAATTGTTGTCTAAGTTAGTGTTGCAAACTCAGCCACGACTAGTCTTTAGTCACCCATTAACCTTGGGGAATTAGACCCACTCGGATGAATTCCTTGGTGTTTGAACTACTCGGTCAACCTCGGACCAAGTCGGCCTAGGTGGTCAACAAGTCAACATATTTTTTTTGTATTCAATCACGTTGTTAGGTCAAAAGCGAGCCGATTTCTTTGCACCGTTTCTCTGCATCGTTCGCGGATTGAAGGTAGCGGCCAACCATCAATTTCTTCTTCCACGTCACGAATGAGATTTCTTGTGGTTCGATTTCTGTTCTTCCTTACGATGACAGGTAACCATTTATTTATGTTCTTCCTCACGATTACAGGTAACCATCGATTTCTTGTTGTTCGTTTTCTTATGATTTTTTACTATAACCATTTATTGTGTTGTTGGAAACATGATTTGTTATGATTTTTGACTGTCCATTGTGTTTCGATTTTAGTTCTTCCTTTCGATTTACACTCATTGATCATGATTTTTGCAAGTCAATTTAGTTGGAAAACATGATTTCTTATTCCACTTACCATTTCGGCAGTTGGTGACTTCGTGTTGATGACTCGATTCAAGTTAATTTTGGTTACTCTTTGCAAGTTAATTTCGATTGAAACATTATATATTTTTTGCAAGTTAATTTTGTTTAGAATTACACATTGTGTTGCTGCCTTGCTGGTTGGTTTTAGAGATTACATTTTTGGACTTTTGCAAGTTAATTTTATTGATTACAATTGTGGAAACTTGACTGTGGAAACTTGTGAAGTTGCGGTCAATGTTCATTTGATCTTTGTTGTGGTCTTGATAATTATGTCCTTATCATTTTGTACAAGATAACTTATGGAATCATCGACGATCCCGTTTATGGAATCTATGGCTAGTAAAGAACAAAATAAACGAAGATTAGGAGATGTTGGGTGGGAATATGCGATGTTGGCCGATACTAACAACTTAGGGGCTATTTGTTTGCTGCTTAATGGAACCATTCAGCGCTGAATACTGAATCATTCAGCATTCAGCGTGTTTGATTGCTGCCTC
>JAUEJL010006560.1:0-10227 GCA_032274825.1 Drosophyllum lusitanicum | reverse complement strand
CAATTTTTTTATTTTTTTAATATATATATATATATATATATATATATATATATATAAGAGAGGAAGAACAAAGAGAAAGCAGAGGTTGCTTCGTGTTGGGAAACTCGAATGAGTCACCCGATCAGGTATAAAAAAACGCGCATAACCCCTGAGCTACTAGATGCCACACCCAAAAGGGTTGGGTCAACCAATATGGATGACATAATATGTTAAAATGTTGATCCAGAATATTAAAGTTAAAAACTTTAAACGGCTAAGATTCAAAATTGAGTATAATTTTTTTGAACAGTTAAAACCTCAAACCCCGACCTAATCCTAAATCTACCCTATTTTTATCCTATTATTGTAACACCTAGATACCAAGTAGCCCTTTCTCAAAATTGGGTGTGATGAACAGTTGAAATTAGAAGTTAGATTATAGCAGCGCCTCACTCACACATCTAACCGGCAAATACGTGCGTGCTATGCTTTTGTGGTTTGTATCAAAGATCATTTTGTTCTGAATGTAAAATCAGTTGTAAACCCTAGAATGGTAAAACAAAGGCAGAATTGGACAGAAGAGGAAGAACAAGCATTGTATGACGGTGTTAAAAAACATGGTTCTGGCAATTGGAAACTTATTATCTCTGATCCCCAACTTGCCTCTTCTCTTGCTGCTCGAACCAACGTTAATCTTAAGGTATTTTCTTTTCACCATGTTTTGTTCTTTCTTTCTTTCTTTTATTTTTTCTTTTCTGATTGTTTATTTGCAAGTCATCGTATATCCGTTCACTATGAATGTGAGCTAAATATGGCTTTGGACGTATGCATATCACAATTCTACAGTAGAAACTGTGGTTATTAATTTTGTACACTTAAAACTGGATTTCATGATACCTAAAAAGCATTTTTAGATGTAGAGGCATACACACGACAAAGATTTACGGTTCATGTTTCAATGTTTAATTTCAACCTGGCATGGGTTAATTTACATATGCAGGACAAATGGAGAACCCTGAATGCAAGCTGTGATGGGTCAGACCGGAGAAAGAAAGTTACAACTCCTAGGTTAGAAGTTTCTACCAACCCACCCTTAAGTTCTTCAGAACCTTTGACATGAATTGGTATTATTATGTGACTCAACCGGTCTATTTGTATAGTTTTCATATTAATACTACGAGAGAATGAAAGAGAATTTGTGGATTACATATGTCACAGGAGGTTGAAGTAGGAGAATTTAGTTGGAGGAAATAGAATTTTCCTTTTCATATTTCAATTGTTATCTTGGTTTCGTACATGAAAATTTGCCCCTATCCTAGTATTTGTTACAAGTCAGAGTACTTTTACCTTGTGACCCAATGTTGATCTCTAATTCGGTTGAGGTTTTCATTCTAAAAAGTCATTTGGTTGGTTGATGTCTGAATTGAGTCAAGCATATGTTACTAGATTAGTCAAAACATGGGCAGCTGTTTTGTTTTACTTATGTTTTGATTATTTCCAAGATACAGCAGATATCATGTCAGTTGTGTGTGTTTATTATGCTTGATTGCTTGAAGGATCTGTATGTTCATTATGATGTGTAATTCAGTTATTATGTAGAGTGATATTGCAACCTGATTGTATTTCTGGTTTTTGAGATGATCTTCTTCTCATTAGCAGTTTGCTTGATCTGTAGAAGTTGAAATTTTCAAGTAATGATGAGCTGGTTATATTGTTATCTAACTCGCTACTTGAATTTTTCAAGGTGGTCTTAATATCCTACATCACGTAGTTTAAAAGTTAGCTGGGTGCCTGGGTTGTTGAATTACGCGATAGATGAATTTTAGGCCATATAATTCTTAAATGATGACCTTTAATGTCACTGAACTTAGTGAGGAGAAACAGTAGTTTAGAGAAATGCATGTTGGTATAGAATTTCAAATATAAACTCTATCACTGCCTATGCAGAAAAACACCAATGATAAATACAAACAATAAAATCTCCAATTTCACCAAAGAACTTCAGTGATTAGAAACTGAACTTAGCGAGGTGAAAAATATGCTTCACAGAAATGCATGTTGGTGTAGAGTTGTAAGCTTAAATGGGATTGTTGCATATGTGATACAACACTAGTAATCATATTTTTGCAAGCAATGAATATTTTTTAGTTTGTAATATGATAGTTCTCATTTCTATTAGATTACATATATTTACCAAACCAATCACTTTCAGAAAAGATAACTTGATGCATCCACCTCCACATTCAAGAAAAAGAAGGCGTAAAAAAAGAGTAGTTGAAGAGCAAAGTGATTCTGAAGACAACGATAATCCATGCACAGTTACTCTTCAAAGAAGAGGGGCCCGAAACAACTTGATAAACGAAGCTAGGAAGTTGAACTCTGAGAAAGTTCACAGTTACTTGGAGTGAGTAATTTCTTATTTTTTTCCGACGATCTAATTGCATAAAAAGGTAAATTTTTGTATGATTTCAATTTTTGGGTAACCAAATACCTATGATAGTCGGGTTTCAAGCGCCATGTCAACATGGTCAAAATACTGACACTTCAGCTTCCATGTCATCATTTTTAACCTTGTCTGATTACCTAAAATCGAAAAATTAGAAACTTTGGTGGTTTTTTCTGACCAAATAAAGTTGGTTACCTAAAGTAGCATTTGGACTAAAGCCTGTTACCTTTTTGCAAGTAGTCCTACTCCAAGTTGAAAAGATTAGGCTGAGTTTAGTTCTGTGTTTTGTCATTAATACATCATTTAAAACTGTGTAGGACTTTGTGGCTCAGCTTTCCTGAAGATAAAAAAAGTGCATTCACACACCTTGATCCGTTATGGTATAATTTATACGCCAATGGCTCCAGCAAAGAAAAGGTGCTGAACTGGATCAAGAAGAAGGACATATTTTCTAAAAAATATGTGTTTTTTCCCATTGTTCGGTGGTGGGTGGTTAAGTTTTAAGTAGGTGATGTTTAGCATATGAATATTTTTGTTGGCAAATGTGATATGGAGATGTTATTTTGGCAGGAGTCATTGGAGTGTCCTGATATTCTGTCACTTTGGTGAAAGTTTAGGATCAAAACTGAGAACTCCATGCATCTTGCTGTTGGATTCACTGGCAAAAGCTGACCACTCCAAGCAACATGAGCCTGTAATAAGAAAGTATGTTTAATTATAGCCACCTGCTTTTTTTATGTTGCTTAATTTGTAGAACTGGAGATTTGAACCGTTTCTTTCGATTTTAAGTGTTTTATATCTAATTTTGACTGTCAGATTTGTTTTAGACATCTACGAGAATCTAGAGAGGACAGAAGATAAAGTACTGTTGCGTAAAATGCCCTTTTTGGTACCTAAGGTGACTGACTAGCATTAGTTGTTAGTTTCCTAATTGTGATCTAGGTAGACCTGCTAATGGATTGGATAGCTAATGATCTGACATGACTTGTGATCCAACTAAATGGATCTTGAATTCTTGATCTAAGCAATTAGCTATAATGGGTGAATGGGGCTCATGATGTAAATGGATCATGATCTGACCCATGACCTATATCGGCCAATTTTAGGTGGGGAAGGTGGAGGCAGTGGTGGTAGCAGGTAAACCTGCAAACGAGTGGATTCGAGCTCTATAGCTCAACAAATCTTCATGATGTAGAATTGTAGACTAGGGCTTAACTTGAAAGGATTCAAGCTTGGCTAGATACACTGGAATATTAGTTTAGAAATTATTTTTATAACCAAACTTATTTCAAATATATATAAATGATATTTTAGATAACAAAAATATTTCAAATGTGTAGAAAATTATAACAAAACATGACCATAAGTCAAAAAAAGTTTTTAGAACTTTCTAACCTTAATGAAATCCAATAATAACATTATTTACAAATTTAATTTTGCATATATTTGTATCTACATGCCTACATCTCTATATTACATAAAGCTCCATAAGAGCTTGAGCTGAGTCCTTCTAATCTCAAGCTTGGCTACATATTTCAAGCTCATGTTTATGCTTGAACTTGATAAAACTTGACTTGGACGAGCTCGAGCTCGAGTTACTCGCCTCGTTTGTAACCCTTGTAGCAGTCAGCAGGTGGTTCAGAGTGGTAGTGATTGGGGGTGTTGTGGCTATGGTGGTTTAAATGGATCAGGTTGGGTGGAATCGGGGATAGTCCGCTGGATAGTCCTTTGCCTCCAACAGGGGAGGTCAAGGGATCAAACCTTGGGGGTTACAATCGAGGGTTGTTTCTGAATACATCAGAGTCCAATGTTGTAGAACTCGCTAGGCGGTAGTGGAGTGGTCAGCGGAGAGTAGCGAGTACTCGGCCTAGGCGGGGAGTATTAGGATTGGAATATTATATATATAAATCTCAAAATTATACATATCACATGTTCATAAATACTCAAATATAAATTTAATTGTTCATAGGACCCAAAAAATATGTTAGAAACACAAACATAATTGTTGAAAACTTCAAATTGCGCCGTATAGTCGACATTCTTGAGAAAAAATGGAAGAGAGACAATAAATGTCGTACTCGTGAGAAATAGGAGAAGGGAGAGAATGGACTAGGTTAAACAATACAGTTGCATGTACACTGTTTGCCTTAGAAAAATTTAACTTCCGTTGGCCGAGTAGGGCCGGTAGGCCCGATTAGGGCCAAGTAGGACCGAATCCGAGTAATTAGGCCGAGTAGCCCGACTCGCATCGGCAAGTGTCCTATTTCCGAGTACTCCCCGACTGCCGGCCGAGTACTCCCCGGGGCAACCTGAACAAGAAAAATCCCCTTTTAAGAAAATTTAAGAGCTTGGGTGGATCGTGCCTTGACCTAAGTATGGACTATGGATCCGGCTAAATGGCTCGATCAATTGGATCAATAAATCATGTTTTTTTTATCAGTTACATCCTGTGTACAAGATGAATACCTGGCCCATGGACAGACCTAGATCTAGTCATGTATATTTGTTGAATCTTGATCTATATCAGTTCCATTTGTATGGTCCAGTCGGTAAAACGTTGATCCAATGAATTCTACAAGTAATCCAATAGATCAGGCCATTTTAGAGAGGAGGGAGTGGGATTAAAACATATTTAAAAAAGATTAGATGGGTGGAAATGGGGTCATGATATGTAGTTAGATTAATTGGGTAACGGGTCAGGATAACGATCCATTAGCTAATGGGTGAGACTGCAATCTGTTCAATTGGGTTATAGGTTAGATCACGATAAAATCCAAATCCAATCCATGGACAGGTCTAACGTGACTTATTGAGTGCTTACCTATCTAGCATGCTCCAATGAACAATTTTTCAGGTTCCACAGCAGACAAATGGCAAGGAATGTGGAATTTTTGTTCTTTATTATATAAAGCTCTTTGTTGAGAACGCTCCTGAAAATTTTAGTACAACCAATGGATACCCGTATTTTGTAAGTTTCATCAACACTTGTTCTAAAGTCAACCAAACAATATTTTGCAACTTCATAGTTGTCAAAATATGAATTTTCCTTGGAAAAGATGATTACTGAATCAATCATTTATCATGTATGAACATATGGATGCTGAAGTTCAGACAAATTCTAACCAAAATTTAATAGGGACTGTCCTTTGGTAATGAATAAACATATTATTACTCCAAACGTGCATCTTTTGAATAATTGCTCTCGTTTTTGGCCACCTTTTGCTTCTATCTTAATGTGTTTGTAGATGAAGAAAGACTGGTTCAATTCCGAAGGACTGGATAACTTCTGCAGAACTCTTGATGCCCATGAACAGTAAATGGTATTCACTTACAACCCATATTTGAATTTAAGATATATTTGAAATGTTCTAACAAATTTACCCTTGTAGGAAAAAAGTATCTGCAGAGACATTCTTTGGGTGATACCTTAAATGCTATTTGCCCTAAACAAAATGACTGATTGACAGTGAACACCTCTTGATGATACGTTGATCATTTTTTGAATTTGCAGATGCCATTTGTTACGCGAGATCATCTTTGGAACTTTGTGGATACTTTTATGACAAATTCTTGTGGTAAATGGGTGTATTCCTGATGCGAAGTATCATTGACCAAACAATAGATCACTTGGCTTACAAGGAAGTGGTTATTTTGTATAGATTGCTAGGTCGAACTTGACGGATAATCGTTGTTCAGTTTTGCTAGTTCTATGCGCACATGTTCTTGCATTCGATTATTGTATCTTGGTTATGATGGTTAAAAAATAGTTTATTTTCTTGTCGTTTCTTATGGCTATTTTCATTTTCACTTACAAATATAAAGTACCTTCCCACATAAGAGAAGATTGTTTGTTTTATCTCTTTCCTAAGCCTAAACAAAATTAGGGTTTATATTGTAAGTGTTAAACTAAATTAGGGTTTATGTCGTATGTCTCGTCTAAATAGAAATCAAACTAAAAAGAAATCGACAAAATCAATGAAGGATACCCGAAACAAATGAGTAGTATAGATGAGATACGTGGCAGAGGATATTGGCCTAAAAAACATCTTCCGTCATCAAATGCTACAAGAGAATATATACGCTTTCAACTTGCACAAAAAAAGGGTACGAAAATACAAAAAAACCTTTGCCAATATTGTTATTGTATGTAATTAACTTTATTTTATACTTAAAAATATATACAACATACAAATTTGGTTCAGTGTATACAATTAATAACCTGATTACCAGGTTACCTGGTTACCAATTGTATACAATGAACCAAATTTGTAAGTTGTTTATATTTTTAGGTACAAAATACCAGTTATTTATTTTATTTTTTGTCAGATTACCGGTAAGTTACCTATTGTCATATGTAACTTGCATACAATGAACCAAAATTGTAAATTATGTGTATTTTTATATACAAAATAAAGTTGGTTGCATACAATGACAATATCACCAAAGTTTGTTGTATTTTCACGCAATTTTCCCTAAAAACAAACTCACTTCACTTATGTATGTTCGTCTGGATACATGATTGATTAAAACTACTTATTTGACAAAATCAAACATTTGCTATTGTATTCGTTTACACTTTCAATTTTTGTTGAATCATAAGTTGGAAAAGTACTATCTAAAAATGACTACCAGTTTAATTGTTTATGATAAGAATTTTGTTAGAATCTTGTTTGATTGACGTGTTCAAAAGAATATAATTCTCTTTGTGAGTTAAGGATCATTACTCTATAAAGATAGATGTGTTACACTAGGTATAGAGCTTCGGCATGACTATTACTTTAATTTAGAGCCCTAAATATTATTTATAAATAGAAAACACCTAGCAAGGAGCTAGATGGATAACAAGTACATCAAGGGAAACAAATAAAAGGCATACGACACCAATTGATCTAGTTGAAATAGACCGAATGCCCCTATGTCTATTTTTAATCCAAAAAAAGAAGAGCTCTGCACTTGATCAAACAGCGCTAGTGTCGGATCAGAATTATGACCCCGGAGCGTCTTCACATTACGAACCTTCCACGCCGTCTTGAAAAACAAGTATAAGACTACCATGATTCCAAGAAATTTAACACCTTTGAAACCCACTTTGTTGGCCCAATAAAATAGATCATCGAGTAATGTGAGACCGACCCAATTTTCACAGGTCCTAAATTTGGTTTAGAATACAAGAAGAGATCCTGCAACTCTAAATTAAGTGCTCTTCATCTTCAATAGCCTCCCCACTTAAAGAACACAAGTCATTAATGCATTACACTCCTCTTTTGATCAAATTCTTCTTAGTAGGTAGCCTCCTATGAACAATTTTCCAAGCCAATACCAAGTGAAAGGTACAATTTTCCATTTAGCAATTGAGCAAGCATCAAACATCTTTCTTAAGTAAGTAACATAATAGACACTCAAAGCATCCAGATTCCATACCTATTGATCACTAGATTGCTGACCTTCCCTTAGTTTCAACAGAAAAGGGCTATTGAGACACAAGTTCAAGTTGTCAAGATCTTTATTGATCCTTAAAATACCCCTCCAGAGACTTGCAAATTTGCCAGCTAAAATCAAGTGACCAAGACCTCCGCTTGAACCCCTGAGAGCCTGAATAACTTGCTTCCAATAAGAACCATCTCCCAGCTTAAATCGCCACCACTATTTACAAAGAAGTGCAAGGTTTTGAGCCCTTATGCTTCCTATACCCATCCCTCCGTCTTCCTTATCGGATAAGACGACATTCCATGTGATATATGAATATTTTTTTATTATGAGGAACACCCCCAAAAGAAGTTTGCCTTTAAACTCTCCAATATTTTAATAACTTTTTTAGGGGCTTTGAAAGAGATAGATAATCAATCCTTAGACTCCCGAGAACGCTTTTACAAAGAGTCATCCTTCCACCCGAAGACAATGAATCAACTTTCCATTTAGAAAGCTTTGATTGAAATTTGGCTATGAAAGGAGCCCATTGGCTGCATTTGTTCATTGATATACCAACAGGCAACCTAAAATATGTGATAAGAAAAGGACCCAATTTACAATTAAGAAATCAACACTAATTCCAAACAAGTTGCTTTTTAATAAAATGACTCTTATACACAAGATAAGTAGTAACATCTAAGAATTCGAATCAAATTACAGGCATTGGAGAAGGACCACCTATGAAATGTGTATATTCGGCATACTAAAGGTGAGAGACCTCTAGCCCATCATATGGTAATTTAACGCAACGGAAAACACCTTTTAACTTCGCCTCCTTGAGAGCAACGTTGAGCCCCTTCGCTGCTTAAAAAAAGAAATGTTGCCAAAATGCCATTGCATCCCCTTTGCCTAACTCCTTTCCTCGTTTGGAACTCCGAGAAAGGTGATCCATTAATGAGTACCGATATAGAAGCGGATGAAATACACTCTCTAATCCAAAGCCTCCACTTCTAATCAAAGTGCATTTTCTCCATGATATCTGTAACGACCAGATTTTGTGGATAATGTTTTATATTATTTAGATGAGTAAAGGGGCAATATTTATGGAGTTTGATTATTAAGAAATATATTTAAAAGTACTACCATTATTTGAGAAAAGAATTTAAGTTGAAAAACGTACGGACAAAGATCATGACGCGGTGCGTCGAAGGTCGGGATGCTACGCGACGCGTTGGGCGGCAGAATCACGTGAGGTAGTGTGTATCAGTGATCGCGTGTAACAAGGATAGAGATGCAACGTGTTGCACATAGCGACGCGACGCGTCCATTTCAAGGTCTATATATATTTTTGCATTTTAGTCGATTTTAAGGAGTTCTTGTGCATTAGTAACATTACTCTGCCCATTTTGAGTGTGATTCTAAGGCTAAAGAGCGTGTGTTAGTGTTGGGTTTGGTAGGTGCGTGTATTCAAGGTTCAGAAGGTGCGGTGATACCATTTCAAGCTAAGATCCGCCCATGGGTTCGTTTTGGTGATCTTAAGAGGTAACTATTACTATCCCTATGTTTAGATCTCGGTTGTATAGTACAAGTGTCGTGTTCCCGCCGGTTTAAAATGTATATGGAGTATTGTGACAATCGCGACGCCACAGCCGTCAGGTAGGATTTTGCAAGTTCGTGTTTTATGTAGATTAAGCAATATTAGACTTGTTTCGGACCTATAGATTGTTGTCCTAATCTAGTAGCCGTTGTAAATAAATATATAATGGTGGATATATAATGATTAAATAAGATATATATAATGGTTTCAAAAGATTTAACAACATTCATAATATCTCCTTTGATAGTGGACATGAAGATTTTATAGAATTTCAGAGAAAACATGTCCGAGATAAGAGACTTATCACCGCCACATTGCTAAACCGCATTCTTAGCATCAATTTCGGAAATAGGGCCTTCCATAAATCAATCGAGTATACATGAATGAAGATACACGACGACCAAAGTAAACGTAGTTATAATAAAAGTTAATAGAGTTATTGATAGAATATAGTGAAAACAAAGTGCAGATGATAGAAAATAACCTTATTTAAGAAAAAGATAGAAATATATGTAGCGAAGACTCATGATGAAGAGTAATGACTAATAAGACGAATAAAGTGAAGAAATATATAGAGAAAAGTAGACGAAGGATTGAAAAGAAACTTTAATAAACAAAGAAATACTAAGGGGGCGTTTGGTTCGCTGGAATTGGATGAAATTGGACGGAATTGGAATTGAGCATTTCTAAATCTTGTTTGTGTTTGGTTCGCGAAATTTATGGAATGGAATTTGACCATTCCAATGAATTCCTTAAATCAAGGAATTGGGAATTCCTTCTCCAAATGAATACCATC
>JAUEJL010006559.1:0-22436 GCA_032274825.1 Drosophyllum lusitanicum | reverse complement strand
TGGCCGATACGCGCTCTTTGGATGATATTGAGTTGCGTTTGAGAAGTCAGCTACACGTAGAATTGGGCTGGGCTCGTCTGCTGATTGGTTGAACAGTGGTAGTCCTACTGATGCATGCGTTGTGTCAGAGGGGAATTTCACTGTGCCAATTCAGCGGAGGGCTATCGGTAAACCTTGCTTTGGCCGGCATTGGTTGTAGGTTCTGCGCCGAACCGCCGGTCTTCTTGACTGTATGATTACATGCTTTTGTATCGATTGCTGATGTTTGCTTCTGTGTTTAGCTTCTGCTCACTTAGCTTTGTGCTAATTCCCCTCAGTTGATGCTTTTGCAGGTTGTGAGTCGTTGGTGGTTGTAGAAGGAAAGCTTGACCCTGCTCTAATGTGTTTGAATTTTTAAATGGAAACGAGCCAGTTTGTTTTTGTAACACCAAGATAGTTGTTTTTGTTGTTGTGAACAGATGTTTATAATTTGTAAATATTCGTATTGTATGTAAAGTGAGTTTGTTTAATTAAGCTTCCGCAACGCGTTTTAGAAAAAAAAATGGCTTCGGTTTTTCGGTGTTACATTATGCTTTCGCTTTTTTGAAAAACTTTTAGATGAGAATGTTCAGATGTGGTTTTTACTGCAATTAGCCAATTATCAGTTTTATTAAATTGGGGCGATACAGAATATGGCCGAGATAAAGAAGAAAGGTTTTCTTTTTAGCGTCTACTATGTTGTTCACTAATAAACAACCACTAAAATATGTATATCCAGTTTTAAAAATAGCTATTCACTAGTGAACATAAAGGATTGAGAAAAAATGGCGATGAGAAAGAAAATACAAAAAATTGGATAGACAAATTTGGATGAATGGTGAATTAAGTAGGCCTATGGCAAAACAAATCAAATAATTTAGGAAAAAAATAAACATTTATTAATTGGAGAGAGAAAACGAGTATGTTGATTAATCTACTTTTTTTAATTTTCAAAAATAGAAAATATGATTAATGTTGGTCCAAATGAAAAAATAATCCATGGTTGAAAATGCTTTTCGTAAATTAGGAGTTTTTCGTATGAACTTTATATATATACATACATATATCACATATGTGTTCTCATTACAACTTATACACTCATACCGTCTATAATAAAACACCAAAACATTTTTATTATTCACACGGTTTTTTGGATAACTTTTTAAAAAGCATATGTGGACATGCTCACATGCATATTCAAATTTACTTATGTAAAAAACACATAATAATTATATTATAGAAAACATTAAAGAATGTTCAATATAGTCCATAATTAATTCATAGTCCTAAGAGACTAATTTTAGCCTTTGGATCAAAGGCATCAATGGTCCATATTAAATTTTAAAAATTTCGACAGAGTGATATTTTTATAATTTTTCGTAATTCACATATGTTGTTTTTACAAATCACATGTGATTGTATAGTAAATCACCTGTGATTGAATATTAAAACTTTAGAACTATATTTTTTAAATGAACTTTATTGAACACAACTCAGAAAACACAAATCTAAATATATACTATTTTTAACGTTTACAAATCACAACGACAAAAATCGCTTCCAAAAAATAATCTTAAACATGCGTTAACATCCTTAAAAATTCTAAAAAACCACAAGGGGAACAAGGGTTAAGGGCATTTTGGTAAAAGTACTTGGATACCGCCCCATGCCTGATATGCCCCTATATATAACGAGGAGCGGGATCTGAAGAGTACAAAGTTGAAAAGCTAGGGTTTGTGGAACGAACCTTCGCCTCTTCAGGTATCTGTTTCTGATGTTTTGTGCCTTTTAATCCAACAATCATGTATGATAAAGTTTATGTTGTAGGCTTGGCCAATATCGTTGTTACTAGGTTGAATTTTGCTGTAGGCTTATGATGCAAAGTATGTTAATCCTTTTTATTATGATGTATGGATATGCTTGCTCCTACGAGGTTTATCTGAAAACCTGTTCTTTTGTGAGTCTCGATATGCGTAAATGTTTGAAGGCTGGCTTCTCCATCATGGAGGCCATCAAGTATTTCTAATGTTAATTGAAAAGATTCAAAGAGACACATTTTTAATAGCTGAAACGAGTCTGCTTAGTATCAAAACAAGTTGGTCAATTGCTGCACTTAGATTGTAAAGAAAGACACACCGAGTAAACGTAGTTGTAGTATAGCAAGGATCGACATGACCAAGTTATCTTATAAACTCACTCTGTGGTGTGGTTAGTTTTTGTGTTGGAATTTATGGAGAAACTGTAGCAAATTAATTGTCCAAAACAATCTGCGTATTCAATTGTGCATCAATGCGGGTGAGCGGGTCTCTGAAACATTGTTCTATGATGGGATAGAATATTAAAATAACAAAACAACGACTACAAGATGTTGTATCTATAGACAACATCATAACATCTAACGAGAATCTCGAAGTTAAGTCATTGTAAGAAACCAAAAGAAGCAAATATTCACTAGCAAGAAATATAACAAGAATTAACGCATATTGAACAATTGATAAGCTCTCAGATAAAGTCTAAAAAAGCTTTTTCTATCATATTCTCTCTGTTGTCCAACCAAATTTTTTATAGATTCACATCATACCTATTGGTGGATAGTGGCACTTCGATTTTTTTTTGGGTAAGAAATTTGTTACGATTTATTCCTACATTCTAAAACAAAAGCTAAACTTGTAACATTGTAACTTCCAGGATAACTTAGTTGCTTTGATCCTTGCTAAACTTCAATTATCTTTCTATGGTTTGTGTTGCCTTCTTTAACAATGCCATAATTCTAAATATCATTCAATAAAGTTCTAAACCATCGACAATTTCATTTGCTAATTAAGAGAACTGATATCGACAATACTATATCCCTTTTGTGAAAATTCATTGAGTTAAGTTGAATATGCTGAGTAGGTGAGTTTGATTGGCTTAGATTATCTTCTTGGGGTATCTATGGCATACAAGAAAACCTTGAAGCATTATCATACTGAAGAGATGACTCATACATGATACAACAGTTAAAAAATAAAAACACATTCCCACATTGGGACTAGAATCTCACAAAAAGGGGTGACTTTCTTCTTTCTTAGTCAAATAAACCCGGTAGGAGCATGCATAATACATCAGAATATGAGAATGGAAGACAAACGCATTTTGCATTACAGATGGAAATGATAGAGTAGATGAATTTATCGCATCTAGTAGCATACAATTTATTAAACAAGAAATGATGGGAATTCTAAATGATTTTTGGTATCACTCATCCTTTCTCCTCCAGCTTTATTTCTCTTCTTTTTTGGATGATGATTGTGTCTAAAAGGTGATTCGTGCATCTCCTTGTTTTCACTAAGTGGAGATTTCTGGATCTCACTAGGGCGTGTACATGATATTGTCTACTTATCTTTTTTGTCAAAAGTTGGCAGCGTTAATGTCAATGATATGTATATTTTTTTATGTTAGGAACATGCCGCGCCATGATGATCGCTATGGTACTACACGCCTCTATGTTGGCCACCTTGCTTCACGAACTCGATCACGAGACTTGGAGGACATATTTAGCCGATATGGAAGGTAAAACAGTTCTACTTGGGAGTTTTTTTGTACAAGTTACTTTTTAGATATTGAGTTAATTTATTTCTCAATTTTGCATCATTTTATTAATTTTGGTATATACATAGATATTATTGCATTCTTCTACACATCTTATGCTTGCACACTAGGTGGAAGTATTACTGTTGTCATGAAAACTTAAGCATAAATAGTTTTAGGTAGTTGTAGAAGTAAGGTGTGTGTAGAGTTAAGAGATTGCCTAGCCACATAAGGATCAAGTCTGGATTTTCTTGAACATTCAGTTTTTCAAAATGGCCTGCCAAGTGTCAAATAAATTATAATTTGATGATCTTTATGAAGGTTTATGGGTCTAACCCAACCTGGAGGTATGTGGTGAGAGGTTGCCCATGGTCGAATGAGTCGCTATTCATGCAGCGTTTATAAGAGACTTTGGCGATTCTTTGTATATTGTTTTTGAGTATTTTTTTGATGGAAATGGCTACAATCTCGAAGTGGTGTTTAGTTCATCTTTGAGGGGGCGAAGTATCAACCCTTCGGTACCTTAAATGTGTTGACTCTTGATGGCCTTACTGTTTATGGCGCCGTTTACGCAGAATACGTGATGTGGATATGAAGCGTGACTTTGCCTTCGTGGTATGTACTTGCTGCTTTTACTGTTTCACTTATAGTCATTGTTGTTGCAATGAATTTCTTTTTTTTAAATTAACATGTCCTTTTTTTATGGCTATGACCTTTGCATTTGTGCTTGTCTTTTTATTTGTCTAAGTTCAGGAATTCAGCGACCCAAGAGATGCTGATGATGCAAGATATAGCTTAAATGGTCGTGACGTGGATGGAAGTCGTATTGTAGTGGAATTTGCAAGAGGGGTACGATCTTATTAATTTTTTGGTGTTATAACATTTGCTCGACACAAAATATACGTTTGCTCTTGATTTCTTACAGGTCATGTTTCCCTTTTCTTTCTTTCTTTTTTGCTTGATCTGGTATTAATCACAAACACTACATCTACAAGGATGAGAAGTGTTTTGCTGAGAACAGTTTTGGTTGAGAAATTATAAAAATTTATAAGAAATTAAAGGTCAACTTATCTTTCATTTGTAGGTTGGTAATAGGTGGTATTTTATTTTGTTGGAGCGCGATTGTTCTTTCTTTTCCTTTTTTGCCTTTGCAATGGAATGTGGCATTCTATTACTTGGCTCATATCACTAAGAAGCATGTTTTTGAGATGAAGATAGTTCTTTCACCAAAGAGATTTCATGATTAATGAATAATAATCAAATACCTGAAATACCCCTTAAATACATGGTTTAAAACTTGCACACTGTAATAATTTTTTCTCAACATCTTGTAAAGATGTGGAAATATTGGTACATTTCACCCATATCACGAGTTTAGGATTTGTAGAAACTGGTTTAGTTATGATTGAAAGTGATTTAGGGGATAGACTTGTATGTTTGACGTGATGTGTGTACATTTGTAGGCGTTCACTTTGTCGATGGTCATCAATCTAATCACAGTTTCAGCTGGTTCTGTTTCTTGATAGATTCATCGATATTATGTTGTTGGAGATAATTGACCTAAACATTGAAATGGTTTTCTTTTGCAATATTTAGTTAAAATCAAACCGTTCTGAAATTAATAAAATAAAAGCAAATGAATAAATGGAATGTGAATCTATTATCTCATTACAAGGTTCTTTGCAAACCTGATTACCTTTGAATTGACATAATAATAGTTCTGTGCTGAGACAGTATCTTACTATCTTGATTGTACTAGGTTCCACGCGGGGGTGGTGGTGGTGGTGGTGGTGGTGGTGGCGGCTCTCGTGAATTACATGGCAGAGGCCCTCCACCTGGAGCAGGTCGTTGCTTCAATTGTGGACTTGATGGTCATTGGGCTAGAGATTGCAAAGCTGGTGATTGGAAGAACAAATGCTACCGTTGTGGCGAGCGAGGCCATATAGAAAGGAATTGTCAGAACAGCCCTAAGAAAGTGTAAGTTTATTACCTTGAAGTTATTGTTCATTTATAAGTCTAGTTTTACAATGATTAATTCCTAAATTATATTAAAATCAAGTGTTGAAAGAAGGCGTGGACGGAGTTACTCGAGGACCCCGTCTCCACCTCGCCGTGGTAGAAGCCGCAGTCGTAGTTATAGCAGGAGCCGCAGCTACAGGTTAGTTTTGTGTTTCTGGCTCCTCACCTATTACTTTATTAAGTAAAAATATTCATATCATTATTTTTCCTGCTATCTTGTGCAATTGGACTCTTGGAGGATTACTTGTTCAATGCATGACATATGTTATGATTTCTAGCACATTGGATTTAAACAAAACTAGGAGTATGGTTTATGTTTTTGATATATTTCTTCTGTTTGCCTTCAATTTTGTCATTGAACTTTGTTCGCTGGATTGTGTGTAATTTGAAAATCAAGTTTCAATATGAAGCATAATCTCATTTGATATGGTGATTGGTAACATATCAATACGGGTTTGGTCAATTTCAATTATTTCAATTATATATAGCTGATGTGTTAAATATGATACAAAAACTAGTTCATTGCAAAAGTAATTTAGTTTTTATAAGGTAAGTTGATTAGAGAGGTTTAATGCATTTGAGTACACTTTGGATGACTTTTCACCCATTTGACCCGTTTCCTTCTTAGTTATATCTTTTAGCTTAACATGTTTGACTGTTAGACATACAACATAACCCAAATCGACCTATTTGTAGGTAAACAGATAAAAATTGCCACTTATATCACATGATAGACATTTGAACATTGAAAAACAACTTCAAGGAGATGAAACTCGTGTGCTCAACCAATGGCATACTCTTACTAATTCATTGGGTAATACACAAGTATAACATATCATACTTAGGATCTTTAGGATATCCTAAATAAGTAAGGACCTGGGCCAAACACTTTATATGCACGCATGCTAATTATTACACTTTCCAATATGTCTCTTTTTCTTTGTAATGGAATCTTTTTCTTTCTTCCTGATTTACTTTCTTGTTTTTTTCACATTTCCAGCCGATCTAGGTCCCCTGCAAGACGAGAGAGGAGCACTGAACATGCAGATAGAGAAAAGAGGAGCCCTAGGAGACACCGGGCTTCACCACCACCATCCAAAGGGAGGAAACGCAGCCCGTCACCTGCTGACAGAAGCCCAGAAGCGAAAGACAGTCCATCACCAAGAGACCAGGTCGGGAAGACAAGTGCAAGGAGTAGGAGCCCTGTGGAAGACGATGGTGGCAGCCCCATCGATAGGAGTCCTGCTGAAGAGAATGGACGCAGCCGTAGCCCTACCCCTACCCTGAGTGCAGGTCCTAGTCCAGGTCCTAAGGACAATGGTAGCCCTGTTGACGATGACGATGATGATGATGGGAACCATGGGTCTCCAAGGGGCAGTGAATCTGATTAAACATGTGGGCCAAGTCGTCAGCTTATTGAGAACCAATTGTCTTGTGTTGCAGTGGGTTTTATTTTGAACTTGCATACTCTAATGTCAAGTGTGAAGAATTGTTGTTCTGTTTCTTTATTTGGGCCGACTATATGTTGGAGTTTGATATTAACAAAGATGCTTTGGGCTATATCTTAATTTTTCAAACACATTTATGTGTTCTTTTTATTTAACAATGCAATCATTAAAATCATCTCCCTACTTTTGCATCATTAGATGCACATCTATAAAACCTATTGTTTGAAAAAAAATTAGTTAGCCATCAGTGTTTGGAAGTATTTTTAACAGTAAAAAAAAATAGTATTTGAGATGTTTCTTTTTTAAGATCAGGTTCAAGTATTGCTTGAGATAAAGTGTAAAATTAGGGTGGGTGTGAAAAAACATAATATCGTGAAATGAACATAGAGTCTGTAACATGCTCATATCCATAAAAGTCGGTGTGATAATTCTCGATACAATACAAAATAAGAACACAAAAGCAACCTACCAGCTAGTTTAACTTGTAATCGTATACACCCGTTCACGGCACATTTATAACTCCTTTATGTCCCTTTAAAGAAACTGGTTTTGTAAGTCTGAGTCCGGTTTAAACGTTTCGTAACAAAAGTGGCTAGCTTATCATGTAACGTCGTGATTTCGAAAATTCATAATTAAAAAAAAAACATTGCAGCGGAATTAATTAATGACTTCACTAAATGCTAAATAATTAAGATCGTTAAGCAAAACATCATTATAAAGACACCACTACGTTACCACGTAGTCAACCATCGTAATAAATGTTTACAGTCTTTTAAAGTATTAAACCACAAGTTGGCAATGAGAAATAAAACATCTATGTCAATCTCTACCCAGTAGCACCCATGCTCACCAGACACACGCACCTAAATTACCTGTACGAGTATAAGACACATTTCAATGAAACAAATGTCAGCTTACGCCTCGTGAATCAGCAGTGGTTACAACAAAATCACACTTAAAACATTTGCAAATCAGGTTTAGGTTTATAATAATAAATCCCAACCCATAACTTGAATTGCCTGCATAACATCATAATATTCCCGCATGGTATAGTATCATCATATACATCATTTTACATCGGAAACTGTAAGACATCGTTATCATCGTAAAGCATATTATTACATCTTTTCATCACTAAACATCTCACTCTACATCATTGTCATCTTTCTCAAATGGGATATATCGTCATTTATCGTTTACCATCGCTACCCCAATTTACCACATGTGTGCCTCGCAACTACTAGAGTTCCAAGGTCCGTCCGCATTGGTACCACATGCGTGCCCGGCAACTGCTAAGTCACAAGGTATGTCCGCACTGACATTGGTTCCCTAAGCGTGCCCAGCAAGTCTGGTACCAAGCGGGACGTGACTCTCACTCGTACTCAAACTCCCGTGGTCCCTCCGTTTTAGCTACTCCGACAAAAGTCGTTCAGGTGAAAGTCTAACCAGTGCCCCCATAGTCAGGCCCTCCTTCCACCCTCGTGGTGTTATGCGCGTCGACCTCATCATCGTCGGTCAAATACCACTATAGTGTACAAGCACTTAAAGCACTCGTACACCATGTGTTGCCAAAGTTGTCTAGAAAACCCGACAATTAACCATCGTCATGCTAGCAAGTCCTAGAAGACACAATCTATCTACTAGGTATTATCATAACATCTTAGGAGTAACTCTACCTCCATCCCATGTCATCTTGTCATCATAATTTTATGCATCATATAAAATACTTCACATTATAAGTCATCATATAATCAAACCACATTGCATCGTTAAGTAATTTATTTAATATATCTTAGCCAATCATTTAATCAATCGTGTACATCTTTGGAAAACATCGTGAAATCGTAAATCCTTTCGAAATCGATTTTGTCTTCGTACTCGGTTTTAGAAAATAAATGAACTCACCTCATGTCCAACAAATGAAATCGCTAGCAAGTTCTTGCAAAAACAACCGAGTTCACATAACACCCTACAAACGAATCCAAATGCAAGTCTTTGAATCACAATTCAAGGAATCATAAAACACATAAATCGCAAATCTCCCTTAGAATCGCAAACTGCCAAATCGAAAATCACAATCGTAAACCACTCTCCATCGCAAATCATCATAGATTGCAAATGGGCAAATCGTAATTCTCACCAATCAAAAACAAAAAAACGCAAATCAACCAAATAAAAAACTATGGCCCAATAGCAAATTGCAATCATAAAAACTCAATCGTAAAAATGGGTCAATCTAAAACCCCAAATCGCAATCAGACACAATCTAGACCAATCGAAAACTGACAATCGAAAACCACAAATCTCATGTACCGTAAACCAAAGGCCCCCAATTGAAAGCCTTGGAATAAAAAACCAAGAAGGGGACTCAAGCCTAATGCCGAATCAACCCCAAATCGCCAATCCTGATTTACATTCATATGAACGAATCATAAACCTGTGAAACTCAGTTCTATCATTCTTGAATCATCCAACATCATAAAAACTTAGTTTTAATTCCAGTTTCTTATACAAACATCATCATATACGTGTAAACAATGAATCCCAACCATCAATTTCGTCTTTTACCAACATTACATCAACCAATTTCATCCCTTTTTCAGTTGGACCATTTGACCCATCACAGTCGACGGTTACAAATCTTATAACCTCACAGTTCAACAATCAAACTAGAAATTGACACATTAGAAAGATTGTCAACTTAGAGCCGATGAACAACAAATATCTTCAAAAATCCTTCACAATCATTGAATCTCCTTCTCGTTTTCTCTCTCAGCCTTCACACACATACTAAAGACACACACGCACACACGTTTTTCGTTGTTATTCAACCGTTTGTAACCCCCACTAATAGTCCTAATTACCTTTTACTTAGTTTAAAGTTTAAACATAAGTCCTTAAGTTTTCTTCTTCTTACTAATCCACCACAAACTTTACAATTCTTATAAAACATCACAAAATAAAGGTAACATCCGTCACAAATAAATATTTACTCCCATACGCCACTTATTTAATACCTCAATAATACATCTCGTATAATAATCCTTTACAAAATAATTACTCAAATTTTCGGGTAGTTATATTTCAAGCTACACATTTTAGGTTGGATTCATCTAAATATTAGATGATATTATAAATACGTTTTAATAAATTTACAAATACACCTTCCCTCAAGGTAAGAGAGGAAGTTTGTTAGTGTTATCTTTCCTGCTTACCACATCAGGGTGACACTTTACCACTTAGTTATATTCCTTGCTTGTTCAGTTGTTTGTATCGAGAAATATAGCAAACTAATCATTCCTCGTATATTATTAAATTGCTATTATCTATTTAAACACTTAAGTACAACAAATATATTATGAAATGCTACGAAAATGTTATTTGTTTAAAACTTTAAGCAAAAACATTTTTATTTCTTTTTCATTTGCAAGTAAGCTATTAAAATGTAAAATCAGTTATCACTTTGTAAAATTAAAAACAGATTAATTAAGACATTTTTTATTTTTGTATAAAAACAAATAATGAAGCAAATTTTTTTAAATAATGATAAAATGAAGAAAATTGTTGAAAGGAATAAAAAAAGTGACGAATACAAAAAAGAAAAAAAAACTATATTGTTGACATGAATAAAGAGAATAAAGAAAGAAAGAAGAGGGGGATATAGCTCGAACCCTTGAACTTTTAAAATAAGAGCGACATGCTTATCATTTATGCTTGATAATTACCTTTTATATCTAAGTGTCTAATCTTATATATATAACTTAAGTATACGTAGGTTAGAAACCCCTCAGTGAAGAGTAAATTACGCCAAATATATATATATTAATGATTAAATTGGATGCTGTTTAGAACCACGGATTTAGTGCATCAATGCTTGGGTTTCATTTTTAAAAGGGGTGTTGGTGGGTGGGTTACAACTGTTGCTTGGATCCGGCCAAGGGTAATAAACTCTCTTACAATGATGAATTTTATTTATGGAATTAACTAAGGTTAGAGAAACTCACTTTCCTCGTTTCTATTCATATTAGCGATGGAAGGTTTATATATTGCTATGCTTGAAGCTTCAAATAAAGGCTATTTCAAACAATGGTCCGATAATATCACATTTTATATTCGCAGATGATGTGATTTTTTTTGGGAAATGGACCGATTCAAATGTGATTAATCTCACTCGGTTAGTCGGTTGTTTCCATCTTGCTTCGGGCCTTAAGGTAAACTATTCTAAAAGTAAGGTATTTGGTGTTGGAGTTCATGATGATGAATTGTCAAGATTATCATCTTTTTTGAGATGTGACACTGCAAAATTATCATTCACCTATCTCGGTATTACAGCAGGTGCTAATATGTGGTTGGTCAGAAATTGGCAACATGTGATTGATAAGGTGAAGTCAAAACTTTCAAAATGGAAGGCGAAACAATTGTCTTTTGGAGGTAGAGTTACACTTTGTAAATTTGTGTTAAGGAGTATTCCTTTATACTTCCTCTTGTTGTATAAGGCACCTTCAAAAGTTATTGATTTGATTGAGCAACTAAGAGGGAAATTCATATGGGGAGTCTCAAGCAATGAAAAATCAAAAATCTGTTAGGTTGAATGGAAAAAAGTTATCGCTTCAAAAAATAATAGGGGGTCGGGCATTGGATCATTAAGAGAAGCTAATACATCTCTTCTTGTCAAATAGTGGTGGAGACTTAAAAGTTTAAGATCAAGCACTTTAGGTAAAGATGGTGAAAGCATTACATGGTATTACTGGACGGGATTCATCTTCTATGGCAAATCATAGAAGGCCAGTGGTATGGCTTAATATTGTCAAATCTGGTATATCTCTTCTATCTCAAAATATAAATCTTGATGAGTTTTTTACTCGGTCAGTGGAAAATAAGATGTCTACTCAATTTTGGATTTAGAATTTGAAAAATATGTATGGTTGTCTCATGGATTTCTTTTAATCCCTCTTCGGGAATTACTTTAAATTGGTCATGGTCTAATGAGAGTATGGTAGCGGAGTATGCAAGTCAAATAGCTAAAATAGAACAGTTGGTGAAACATGTATCCTTAACGGATGATGAGGACAAATGGATATGAGAGGGCGACACTAGTGGTATTTTTTACAGTTAGATCTATGAGACAAATTTTGGAAAGCTCGAATAACCTTTCTTTGGCATGGAAATCTTTTTTAGAATAATGGCTCCCTCTTAGAGTTAATTGTTTTGCTTGTCTGATGTGTGGTAATGAACTAGAAACCGAAAATCGTATTTTCTACTCCTGTCTCATTGTGAAGGAAGTTTGAAACTTGATGCAAAATTGATACCAGTCATGTTACTTCGGTTGATTTATTACTATTCAACTTACTAAAGTGTGGTAATATCACGAGGAAAATAAAATTGTTAGAAGCTGCAGCGGGTTGCGTTCTTTGGTTAGTGTGGAAAGCGCGTAATAATTTGGTATTTAACGGAAGAAGTTTTATGGTACAAGCGATAGTGGTTGAGATTCAAGCCACTTTGTTCATGTGGTTAAAATTTAGAGCAAATTGTAACTTTCTGAATTGGGCTATGTGGTGCTGTAATCCGTTATTGACTTATTTCTATTTTAATTGTATTGTAAACATTATTCTTCGAGCAGCTCGCTTTCAGCTTAACTAATATATTCTGGTTTACTTGATTTGGGTGATGGTCATGCCGAAACTCATATCCAAACATTTCTTTTTTTTGTTGTTCAAAGAAAAAGAAAAACCTGGTAAATCAAATTGGAGATTTACAAGCATCAACCAATGAAAACTTGAGGAGTTTTATGCACATATGTTATAATAACCGTAAATATATATGTAGGACAAACTGCGCGAAAATACAACAAATTTTGTTAATATTGTCATTGTATGCTACCAATTCTATTTTGTACTTAAAAATACATACAACTTACAAATTTGGTTCACTGTATGCAAGTTACTTATGACAATAGGTAACTTACCGGTAACCTGACAAAAAATAAAAGAAATAATCGGTATTTTGTACCTAAAAATACAAACAACTTACAAATTTGGTTCATTGTAATTGGTAACCGGTAACCTAATAATCAGGTTATCAGTTGTATACAATAAACCAAATTTATAAGTTAGGTCTATTTTTAGATACAAAATAAAGTTAATTACATATAATAACAACGTTGACTAAGTTTTTTATATTTTCAAGTATTTTACTAACAAATATATATAATGAATTAAAATAAATATTTCCAAGCCCATTGTACGTGAAATCGGGAGTGAGAGAGACTGAGAGGGAGTAAAGAGAGCGATTAGGGCAGCGATTTGGGACTGCCCTTGAGAGACGTAAACAGTCATCGAAGATTGGAAATCCGAAAGGTGATTCGAGGTGTGGGTTGCGATTAAGCTGGATTGAAGGTCGAGTTCTGTTCTGGTGCACCCCTCAACGACGATAAGGTCAGATTACTTATGTTTTCTTCTGCACTTTCTTTACAACAGCATAGTGTTTCAACCGAGTTCTTCTTTTCTACTGCATCTCGAAATTATGTTTAACATCGACAAGTTTTATTTTGATTTTGGGGTACGGTTATTTGCTATCAATGATCAAACACAAGGCTTTCACATCGGGTCATACCTAGTTGTTAAACACAGTCTTAAGGGTTGTACTAATAATCAGACTAAGCCGATATCTGAACTTCAATTTTGATTTCACGAATGGATTAGGTGTGTTTACTGATCTCAAGTAAATCTGGAACCACTAGAATGATTGAAACTACTGTATTAGTGTTGGAATCAGTATAAATGAAATGACTTGGGGGCTGGACTATATGTTAGTAATCACGAATGATTAACAATGAGTCTTTAAATACATGAAATAGAGTGGTGACTTACTGACTTAGTTTTAAGTACAAACAACACCCTTGTTTCTTGACACTAAACGTATGATATAAACTGTTAGGAACACATCTGAACTTCAGTAACTGTAAACTTGAAGAGAACCTTTAAACTAGACTACACTAGAATTGAGTAAACAGTTAGTTAAGGCTTAGAATAATCATAGTCTTTCCCTTACTTGAATCTGTGAATTTTTAAGTGTTTTGAGATTCAAACAAGATTATATCCTAATAAGTAAGGCGAGACTGCAAGAAACACGCTAGGCACTTATGTCTAACTGTCTCTTATTTATGTTTATATAACCAAAAAGATATGAATCCTAAATTACATATATATTTATATAATAGGGTTACCGATAAAGACAACTAAGATATTAATTAGGAATCAAAAGTTTGTTTCTTTAAAATCTACTAATATCATGGTTAGGCAACAAGAGCTTGGATTTTATGTTTTATAAGATAACCGAATCAACACTTGGGAAGTGATAGTCAATTTAACCAAACTGGTCACCACTATAACTTAGGAAATCTACCTGATAAGTAATCTGAGAAGAATAATAATAGTGATAAATGTTAAACCATAAAATAATCTATATTAGTAACAAAAGAAAATAATGGAAATAGAGATAATACTAATAGTAACTTATATATTTTATAGACAGAGGAAAAGGGAATCAAACTTGAAGCTATTAGTAGCGTTTGGATATCTTGGATTGTGAATTAAGGTACGGATTCTTTCCTTTTCTTACAATTATTAGACATTTCCCTCTCTTAAACAAGGCTTTAAAATTATTCGATTCGTACAGATTCTTAGCTTCTCATACAGTTATTATAGTCGTTTGTACGGAAAATATGTAATATCGGTTTTAAATTCCTATTATTCTTTCGGTGATGATTCTTGTTGTTTGAAAGTTTGATATTTGAAATCTTGTTTCTTTTGATGTGCTTCTATTGTTGGATTTATGAAGATATTATGGTATGTTAAGCGAGTTGGAAAGTTCATTTTCTTTTATTAGATATGTTCCACATGATGCTTCTTAAAAATAATTTAGTATGATTTTAACTATAAATGTTTCTACAAAACTTGTGGAACACAAAACTATATTCGAAATATATATTATTTTGGGTATTTTATGGTTTTGACGCATCGAGCTATTTAACCACTTATGGGGGTACCATAGGCACGTCATTAGGGGCACCGGTGGTGTGACACCTTCTGTAGCGGTGTGATCAATCCACGGCTTCGAGGGCGATTTTGGTAAGGAGGCATATGGGTCGACCCTAGACTTGTAGGTTATGTTATGTTATGGTGGATGGTAGTGTGGTGCCCACACTCATCTCACATTTGTAGGGTACATTTGGATCTACAGGTCCAGTGTACAATACACTGTCTCGCATTTGTCATATCGGTGTGTTGACAATGTGCAAGTGTATGCGCTTCTGGTAGGAGCTCGATGTGATTTGATATGATTTGTTGGTATGATATGTATGAATATGATATGTTTTCATTTACTACCGAAAACCTTTTTATTAAATGAGTTATGATTCTGAAGGTATTCTGATTTGGAAACTTTGATTTTTGATACTTCTTTGTTTGCTTCGATTATTATTATGTATGTTATATATCCGCACACTGGGCAATTGGCTCAGCCGCAGTTTTCTTTTCTTTCTCTACGGCAGGTGTTCAAGACTTCAAGGGTGCTTTATGGGAAGAGATCAAGAGCTAGTCTAGCAGGAGCTTTTAAGGTAGTACTTGTGGATTAGTTTTGAGAGGTATTTTCTTAGGTATGCTCTGTTTATGTATCGTATGAGTAGGATCCGTTCCATGCTGAGATGGGGTGTTACAATCACAACCAGAACTCTCTTTCTCCCAAATTCGATCACACCAACCCTATATCAAATCCCTAAATTTTCTTCAACAATCTGCAACAATTCAAATGAAATTTCAAATCTTTTCCAAAGGTATGGTTTCCCACCTTCCAACCTTGATAACTTCCTTAAAAGGAACCGTTTTTTGCTCAATTCAAGTGTTTCCAACCTTGAAATATCTTTAAAACTTCTATCATCCTTCTGTTCTTCAAAGAATTTTGTTATTTCCATGGTTTATTGTTGTCCTAGGGTTTTAGAACTCGATTTCCTCAAAAATTGGGAACTGGGTATATCCAAAGTAGGGTTTTCAGAAAACACCGACTTCACAATGATTCAGAACATTCTTGAAGTTTCTAGAAAATTCGATTTATACCCAGATGATGTTTTGCGTTGTATAAAGTGTTTGAAGGGTTTTAGGTTTAGCTCTGCTACAGTAACCAGGGTTTTAGAGGAGTTTCCTATGATTATTACAATGAATGAAGAACAAATTTGGGCTAAAATTGAGTTTCTATTGGGAATTGGAATCCATAGGAGTAAAATAGAATCTGTGATCCAATTTTATCCAGGGATTTTGGGATTCGGGGTGGAGAACAAGTTGAAGCCTCTGATTTCCGAGTTTACTGATATGGGTTTTAAACCTAATGAAATTAGAGAAGAAATCATTAGAAACCCTAAAATACTTCAGTCAGAAGTGGGAGAATTGTCAAAATGTTTAAGAATGCTCACCAGTTTAAAATGTAGGGTTCCGATTAAAGAAAAGATATTCAGTGAAGGGGCGTTTAGGGCGTCGTATCAAGTTAAATTAAGAATCGACTGCTTACACAAACATGGGTTGGTATATAGAGATGCATTTAGTGTATTGTGGAGAGAACCAAGGGTGATTTTATATGAAATAGAGGAAATTGATGAGAAGATCGAGTTTTTAATAAAAAAGATGAAATTTGATATACATTGCCTGGTTGACGTTCCTGAGTATTTGGGGGTACATTTTGAGAAACAAATTGTTCCTCGTTATAATGTGATCGAGCATTTGAGATCACGAGGTGGGATCGGGGACGAGGTGGGGTTGAGGTCGTTGGTTAAGTTTAGTAGGTTGAGATTTTATAATCTCTATGTGAAGCCATATCCAGAGTGTGAGAAAATATATGGGAGGTTTGTGGATGTTAAGTCTAGGAACCGGCATCCAGATGGATTGTGGAAGCTTTTTAAACCACCAAAGTATCCAGATTCTAAAGAAGATTCAAAAAACATCAAGGCTTTTATGGAGCAACTTTGTTAAAGAATTAATTATTTGATTTTGTTCAAGCATTTGGGAAATTTGGAACGCATCTTCTTGTGAATTTGGACATACAAAGGTATCTTGATTCTTGATCCTTCCACATTTGACTAATTTTTTATCATCAAATGCAATGAATCTAAACATAATTAGGGGGTTGTTTGGATGTGCATTTTGGAAATGATAAGTGTTTGGATCCGTTTCTCTGTTTGAAATTGTGATAATCTGATATTCAGTACTTTGAGTTTGTGAACTTTCTGATTATTTACGACACTCGTTAATAAATTGACTAGAAAAGACATTCTTTGTGGGAAATTTTGAAGCATATTGTGAAGTGGGAGTAAAAGTCTGTGAAACTAGTTTAAAAGAAAGGTTAATAGCCTTTGAGCAGTTTTGGTGCAGCAGGTATGAAACTGATATGATAACATAATCAGTCAATCAGAATTCAGATATCATAAGCAAAGTTGTTTATCTAAACATAAATAGTTGATTAATACAATATCAAGTCACAGTAATCACATAATCAGCTCCAAAACGCACATCCAAACTTTAGCTTTCTACATTTAGCTTGGTTATATGGGGTAAACTACTTGCTGTTAGTATAAAATGTTTTATGCTAGGTTGACTTTTGTTGAATAATCATTGTTAACAGTTAACTTTTGGGTAATTCAAATAGTCAGTTGAACTATCATCAATCTTCCTTATTATGTTGTAAGATGTGTATTTTGGGTTCACTCTAAGACGTGCAACTTGTGTTCTTGCAGTAACTGATTATATACTCTTAATTTCCATCGTAAATTGCTATGAAATGCATATTGGGCAAAATCTTTCTTGTATATCAGTAATCAGATCGTCTCTGTGGTAACTTTTTTTAGTTTCAAATTTCAAAGCTAAAAAGATCTTCATGCCATATTTTAGCTGGAAATTACAACCATGCAAGCTTTTATTTGTTTTTTCTACATGATACTTCTGTTTCCATTGAGTTCATCATATGACACTTTCATGATCTTATTGTGTTCTATAAGATAATGCAAGATGCGAGACTTAGGGAAAAACAAGCAGGGGCGGACCTAAGGCAAAGCTCGTGGTGGCACGGGACACCAGTCAATTTTGTCCGCGTAGTGTAAATTTCGACTTTTCGTAGTGTAAATTTCGATTTTTTCGAGGCGGTGCTACCACTCATTTCAAATCTTACATCCAGTGCTACCACTCATTCCAAATCCTGGGTCCGCCCCTGAAAACAAGTCTACAAAAGAACAACTTTCATAGAATCTGGGTTTAAAATATTTGTTCTTTTAAAGCAGTTCTTTTTGCCAAACTTTCATAGAATCTGGGTATAAACCAATTACACTCATTTTTTTAGGTTTCGAGTTATTTGCAGAATGCGGGTATTCTATAAGTACCTTGTATGAGCACATATTGATTCATTCCGTAATATGTTTGCCAACTATTTGACACATGTTTGATCCGAAGCCTTCAAAAGTTGCATTGCTGGTAGATATATACTGAATTTGTCTCTTCCTTAATTTCTCTCATTTATAACCAACACTAAAGTAACATTTTGTCGTTTCAGGAAACAGTCAAATCTGCATATCTGTTTATTTGCATGGTTGTTGCTGCCATGGCTTTGGCACGGCTGAAGAAGGGTGTTTCTAGTCGTAAAAATTAATGCTAGAACGATGTAGTCGACTGATGTGGACTCTCGACTCTTTTTTTTTGTACATATGAAATCGCTTGGTTTTATACAAGTGTTCTGTTTAACCATTTGGTAACATGGAGTCATTTAGATAGCATTATGTTGATGTCATGTATGCAATTTGCAATGATGTAACATTTGTGTGTGATTCACTTATAAACCCAGAAATCTTCCTTTTATTAATAATGATGCAACTCATTTTAACTTGAAAATCTTTTAGTGCAACAAATTACCAAATGGGAAAGTTTCGGACCGGCACTTGCCTTGCTTTTGTACTCGTATATCAGACGATCAATCGGCTAATATTTCATTGTAAATTTTCTACGGATTGTGATGTGGCAAAACAAGAGCAGAATACTTAAATCTGCTGGCAATGTTAAAAAACATCAACACCTGAGGCATAATTGCCATTCTTGAGAAATCTGAACCAAATCCTTATATTTTACAATTCTTAATGTCAAAAGTTAACATGATATGATAACGGTTTCTTCAAAACACACTTGGCATCCAAACCAACAGAAAACAGTACGAATCCTTATTTTTTTCGCTTTTATAACATCAGTTGCTTCCATCACCAAACAGGTAACCCAAGGAAGACCCTCCCCCTGGAGCGGCATGAACCTTGGTTGAAGGACGATCCTGTACACGATCAACAACAGAAATGAGCATGTGATATGACTCGTGTTTTGTATATTGATCAACATATACTATTAACCAAGAACAACAATTTCTTATGTATTTTTGTTTTTGGTTGTAGGTGTATTGTATGAATAAACAATCTGTGGCGATAATTGTGAATTGAATTTGTGGCGATAATCAGATTTTATTGTGGCGATAATCAGATTTTATTGTGGCAATAATCAGATTTTAATGTGTGAATAAACAATCTGTGCTTATGATGAAGGGTTAAACATTCAGGAGCAGTAAAACTAATCGCAAAATGGTAAATTGAATTTGCAAAATTACCCATTTTATATATAATTGAGACTTTATTAGCAGTTCACAAGACCGCCCTCCTTTTTTATATGAATATCTTTTTGGTCGATTTATTAATTGCTTTTGTAGAAAATTAAATTTGTCAAACACTAAAAAAACTGATTATTTGACTACCACGGTTGGAAACAACAAAAGCACATCCAAACATTGTCTCCTGTGACTATCTAATTCTGATGATTTGATACCACATTCATATGCACATCCAAACCCCCATGAGCCCATAATATACTGTGCTGTATATTTTGGAACCTCATTTCGTACAAGTCTTGCTTGAAAATTTAACCAGCACAAAAGGAAGTACAATAAAATCATACCGTGAGAAAGTTGCCAGAATTCTGACCATCAGCTCGAGTATAGTTGTTAAGCTTGCTACTCTGGATGCCAGCTGGAATCTGTTTTGCGATATCTGGCTGTGCTACAGCCACTGCAGGTTTAGATGCCGGCTCAGTAGTAGTGGCAGCATGGATCTGGCTTGGTGGAGCCTCTGCATTTCCTGTGGACACGGTGGTGGGCTTTGGCTCACCTCCGCTTCCAAAAAGGTAGTCGAGTGAACTCTGACCCCCACCACTGCTGACACCGCGACCCATGATCTCTTTCTGAAAGTTCACCCTGCTTCACATGATAATGAAATAATTCAGTAAATCATGATAAGCCAGCAATCACAAGCACCAATGCAGTTTAGCAGATAGTTTGAACTTCAAAACATAGCAATGTTACTCTAACAATATATACACAGAATCACAGATCAAATGCAAACCAATAGTGTGTCAACTGGATGGCTCATGAGTAAAAAATACTTTGAGTTTAATAATATTATTGAGCACGTTTTATTCAGAAAACATGCCCTTGTTTCTAATAATTACTGACACATGAATCATACATTGGTGAAAAACTGAAAATCGATTGTGTCAATATTGCATTGCAACGTTAGACCTGAATTTGTGGCAGTTCTGTTACCTTCAACACAAGATCAGAAAGTGTGTTGTCAAACCACACACGGATGCTAAAAATTCATGCTCAGATATATGATGTTTCAGAAACTTACTTCGACTCAATTGACTTGCACTCACCAAGTTGAGATTAAACCCCCAAGAATAACCCAAAATACCAAATGTGCAAAGAAATGC
This sequence comes from Drosophyllum lusitanicum, assembly GCA_032274825.1. Lineage (NCBI taxonomy): Eukaryota > Viridiplantae > Streptophyta > Magnoliopsida > Caryophyllales > Drosophyllaceae > Drosophyllum > Drosophyllum lusitanicum. The sequence continues at coordinate 1,546 of JAUEJL010006559.1, read as the reverse complement.
CTTTTACATGCATGCTAATTTAAGGCTTTAAGCAAGTTTTGATTTTGAGAACAACCTTCAACAAGAAAACATATCCTCGTTATCAAAATGATAGTACATATATTCTAATAATACTAACATATATCCGGTTTATAGCAGGTATCTCAACATTAAAGCATATTCAAGTCGAAGTGTGTTCACCCGAAGAACCTACATTGACCAGAACTAAGCTTTCAATACAGCTTAAACAGCTTGGATGCTTGTGTAAACCAATCATGTGACAACTTCACTATTTTTTAAGCATATCACACATCTTGAAGTCCAGCTTTCAATATCATGATTATCTGTGATGTCAACAGTTGCCTACATTACAACCATGTTGGCTCATCTCACATTCTCACTGCAGTACGATGACTGTAAGCGACATTATTTATATTAACTGAGATGATCCATTCACAAAAGAGAAAAGCAATTCTCAGATACTAAAAGTGTACAACAAACCATCATTATACGTTTAAAACCCTAAGAAAAAAAAAAGATAATCGCCATATACATGACAATTTTGATTCCAGTAGTTGTAACAGAGTCTATAAATGCAAACAAACACGAATCGCAAGCTAAAAATGCCAGATCTCGCGTTTACGCATGAATCAATAGTAATAAAACAACACGGATTCATATCATGTAACAAAAATGGTCAGCAACAGCCATTACAAGATACGAATGACAGATTTCTCTTGAATTCTTAAAAATCAGCTGGCAAAAATATCAATCGGCAGCGAAAAGCGAGCAGCAAAATCAGAGAGAGAGAGAGAGAGAGAGAGAGAGAGACCTGTAGCGTGGTGTTGAGATCAGATCTGGAGAGGAGGGAAGATGGAGGGGGGAATCGGTTCTAAACACCAAAAATCGTGCGAATAAATAATTGAGTTTTTAATTGCAAATAGCGAAAGAGTAAAGTGAGGTTCACAGGTGCTTGTGGGGGGACTGTTGATGACGTCGGCACTCGGGAGCCAAAAATTCAAAATCACGCTACCAAAAACGGATCCTTTTTTTTTTAAGCAAAACGGATCGACCTTAATCAACAAATATTTGTATATCCTCATGCTTTATAAATTTAGGGTCTCCTTGTTATAGGGGGGAGCGCAGGGCCGGCTCGAGCCATGTGCAGTTGGGCTTAGGCCAAAGGCAGCATATAAATAGGGGACATCACTTGTTATAACCCAACTACTATATACTAGGTTCATTTAGGTTTTAAGAAAAAACACAGCCCAATTAAATAGGGCAAATAGCGGCCTGCTTGGTGCTTGCCACTGGGCGATGATACGTAAGAGGCAAGGCGACGGCGATGAAACTTGGAAGGAATCGAGGCGTCGTTTGTCAATTGTCGAGCAGTCGAGGCTATGGAGCAAGCCAGCGAGGGCAACGAGGCGACTACATCAGCCGAGGATTACACAGCCCACAGCTGACGATTTCAAGGTACGATTACACAATCGAGGCTATCGTTTGTCGTTTGGAGTTCTCAAGGTACGAATGTACGATTTTGTGCTTCAAGACTTGCGATTAGAGT
>JAUEJL010006548.1:0-10227 GCA_032274825.1 Drosophyllum lusitanicum | reverse complement strand
GAACATCGACCTTCAAAAATGTATCTCATGCGATGAACTCGAATAACCCAGATCTCATGGATCTCATGCGATGAACTTGAAGAAACCCAGATTTGTGGAACATGTGTGCGATGAAATAAAGCCTTCAAAAATGAATCACCATGGATCTGAAATCTTTTGATCTTATTTATTATTATTATTATTATTAAAAGTAGGTTGGGTGTATTAAATGGTAAGTTTTGAGAGTGCAATACATTAAATGATAAGTTTTAAAGTTAGATACACACAATAGCAAAAGGTGACAATTTGGATACGTTTTCGTGAACTAAACCCTTTAAAATTTGTTAAAGTTCATCGACTTTGCTTCCGGTATCTTTATAACACTATGATTACGTAGCACAAAAGGGGCAAATATTTTTGTCTCTAAATTTACTATCCTCTAATATTAATAAATAAAATAAAATAGCATAAACAAAAACTTAAGTTTTCATTCGCATTTTATAATTATATAATATATTTTTATTACCGTAAAATATTTATTATTTTTTAAACCACCTCATATATTACATGAGTAATTTAGTAATAAATGAATAATGAAATATTACATGAGTAATTTAGTAATAAATGAATAACGAAATGTGATAATAAATAAATTAAATATTAGAAGACCAAAATTGAAAGTAATAACAAACCTAAAGCACCATAAGTTAAACCCAAAAAGTTCATTTAGAAAATTTAACAGCTGGCTGGATAACAGAGCAGAGATCAGAATTTCAGGTCGGAAGTGAATAAACCCTTAAAAAAATAAACTATCGGCATCAAATCCATAATGTAACCGTATACTAATAATATAAATATAAATAAATAAATAGCTTTTATATCAACGATCATGCGCTAAAAAAAAGGAAGAAAGAAAGGTACACAGCATGAATCAAATCATCAAAAAGTGGTGGTAAATTAATTATGCTGATTACACATAAAAACAATATTTCCTCATTCACGAGTTCTGATCCAGTTGCGAACATGCATCAAACTACTTCTTAATTCAATGGCGAACATGCATTTTATAACACCGACAAAAATCAAATTTTCAATCCAATCGTTTCTATAAAAGTTTAATATAGCACACAACTAAAACAACTCACAATGCTCTTTCGGTCACCATCTCATTACGAAAAATGCCATTTGATCTTATTAGCATCTGATCTCATATGACCCTGCTTTGGTAATATACCTGACCCATTCAACAGTATTGTACCCGCTCTTCTCCCATACCTGCCCATTAAAATAAATCGATAATTTTAGCCATCAGAGATCTAAAAGATGTGTAAGTTCATGACGATAAAAACATTGTTTAGTGTCGTAGAATCTAAGATGTACCTTGAGAAACCTGACTCTTAATCCAGAGGCTGTAAACATAGGAACCTACCAAAAAAAGAATGAAAGCATTTTTCACTTTGGAACTTTGAAGTGCTTAATATTGAAGATCACAATGTACTCTTTTAAAATGTTTTTCTTAATCTTAAGTTGAGCTAATGGTAGAAAAAGAAGTTATCACCTGAAACTCCATCTGTATTGGTGGCCTAGTCCACGACTTCTTTTCTGCAATAGTTGAAATCAACTCTACTTCTGCACTCAAGGTCGATTCTGTTTGTCCTGGAAATTTTCGTATCCTGCAAATATATTATAAATACACATGTTCAAAAGCACCACCTAATTAAAGGGTATGCAAAAAGAAAATCAGAGAAAAATAAGAAAAACACAATAGTTGGATACTCACTTCCACATCAAACAGTCCATAGAAGCATTGTACTTTGCTCGCCCTGATGTCACTTGAAGACTTGTTTTTGCAGTCTGCTTAGGTACTGGAACCTTAACCACAACTCCAAGTGCAAACATTTTTGCACCGAAAACACTCTTTACCTGAAAGCCAGTAATGTTAGAATATAACTACAGTGAAGTGTTAACCAGTGGCAATTTCGACCCAATTACTTATGAATGGGTCAAAGTAGCCCAAAGTAATGAGAGAAAATGGGTCAAAAGTAGCCCAAAGTATAATTTGAATGCATGGAACATCCCAAATCAGTTTTTTCAAAAAAATATATTATTACTAAGATAATCTATTTTTTTATTCATATTTATCACTCTGATTACTTATCAAACATAATTTATATTTTTTGGATAAAAATGTTCGGCGAACCCAACCCTCACATTTTGCGACCTGTCATGTTTACAAACCTTAACATTAACTTCCATGCGTGTCCTGCCCAATTCCTTGATGGTGGGCAATACCCGAAATGGGAGATTTACACCCTCAGTGATACGATACCTGTTGAATAAATTAGAAATCTATCAACGAAAATGTCACTGAACTGTTTAATAACATCAGATTAGAATAGTAACAGAATAGTGAGTTTACTTCATTAGCTCAAATTCACCATCTGGTGGCACAAAGCTGACAGTTTTTTCTGAATTAAATCTGGTCAAGTTTACACACTGATGGAAGGTAACATCATCAAGCTCAATAGTTTTCCCACTGCATTGGATAGTAAAAAGAAGCTGCAAATAAATACTAAATAGTGTAAAACAAAAGTTTCATTATTAACACGGCTCTCCTTAAGAAATACCTCTTAGTAGGGCGTGACTTAAGTTCAGATTCTTTTTCCAGTCCAATTTTGTCATTCAGTCCCAGCTTTAAATCAGGCATTCCAGAAAGAAAACACTTCATAAGAATCTTGCCCGTTACATCACAGCGTAGTACGCTACCTGTTAGCATAATATTAAGATTCAGGGAATGTAATATTAAATAAATGCATGTATAAAGCAAACAATTTGATTGTACCTTTTGAAGACATAAGAAGATTAACACTTTCCACGATATCCAAAAACACCTCATTCTTTTTATAAACAAGACCTTCCCTACGCCAGCCAACCGCACCAGTCACTTGTAAAGTAGCATTAGGGACAGGTCTATCCGTAGGCTGTTTACATTTATTGAAAAACAAGCTGCAAGTTAGAAAATCTTTAAAGTTTTACCAAGGAGAAAATAATTATTACATACAATATATTGAAAAAAAGTTAGAACTCCTAGAGACAATTGAAAACAATAATAGATGACATCTAACCTTCGATGAGAATGGTGAGCGTACACCTTCTTGTGTAATGTAAAGCTTCAAAATTTCTGGAGAAAGATTTTGTGGATAACCGAAGTCCATAATTTCTGCAAATGAAACAAGATATACAGGAAACTGAAACATGATCTAAAACAAAAACAAAAGAAATATGCTTCAAACAAAACACCTCATACCGTCTAATAACTCATATATCAGAACAAAGTTGTTGCGGATGGCATCCTCATCGAAAGCTCCACCAAAATATGATTTAAACAAATTAACCGCCTATATGAGAGAAAACATAGTTAATCCTTTGTGTTTGATAAGAGATCAAAAGGTTATATATACAAACTAAATTTGCAACTCTTGGCAAGCATTAGTGAATGAAATATTTTCAAGTTAATCTTTCTTTTTCTAAACAAATATTAATTAAGTAGACCCTTGAAAATAAGAAAATTACCTCAACAACAAACTTAAAGGCACACGCTACATTGGCATTGGTGCTGACAACAATGACTATATAGACATTGCTAATTCTCATATAGAAGAAAGAGCAACCACCAATTTGGCGCACAGGACATGTGCCTAGTTCTTTTGTTTGCATTATATGCAGTCTAAAGGCATCAACCATGTTTCCCCTGTAATATGCAACAGTATAGAAATAGCAAGATAAGTTAACACATGTATGTCGGCATTTGCAACAATTTGAAATGTTAAATATATGAACCTGAACTGCAACGACAAAATGAGATCACAGATAACTTATTTCAAAAGAGATATGTGATTCTTGGAGATGTGCATAATTATCTCCTTATCCTAGTACATTTCCAAAAAGGATTGTGGACCAAAAGGGTTGGTCAGATTTGATTGACCATGCCAACTCCCCCTTTACTCCTTTCTACTCATTTTTCCTAATTTATTGCAAAAAGAAAAGTTTTTTTCAAAGTAATGTATATAACATAGTTAAAACTATGATGAAGAAGTCAAAGTATTTGATTATTTTTCGTACAGAACACATGGAAGAAATCAATAGCATCATAAATACAACGGAAATTTTTATTAAGGGGTAACACGGGTTAAATTTTTCCTATTTAATGTAAAGTCAATTTTGCATTGAAAGATAAAAACAGAACTTAAGAAAAAGAATTAGGTGACCTATTTAGCAAATTACAAATAATCCTTTTGGTTACCTCAAAGGCTCAAATTTACATTATAGCTTGTTATGGCTACCTTAAAGTTAAGGTGTAGAAATATAAAATCCTTTGTTTTAAAAGGGATGAAATGCTTCGAGGTGTTAAGGGTTCTGGAAGCAGAGACGTGAGGCGCTCAGTATTCAAAAAGTGCTAGTAAATTTACTTACTAAATAACCATAAAATGATCATAATTAAAAAATTAATAAGTCAACTAAAGAACTTTAAACAAATCAGAAGTCAACTAAACATGGTGAATTATGTAACCGACTGACCAGAAACAACTGCCTAGTAACTTAAAGTAGCAATGTTTCACATAATTAACATATAAACTTAGTAACAAACCTAGTACATTATCATAATTAACAGTTAATTAGTCAATTAAAGAACTTAGAAAAAATCAGAATACAACAAACTATCTTTAAATTCAACAAACAAGAGGTACAACTCACGTAATGACTTGGATATGTTAGAGACGGGTTTCACTCAATGTTAGCCCTTCACAACTGTATACAAAGACAACTAAAACTTAACCCACTGAAAACCTGATTATAGTCCTACAGTGGACGGGGACCTGATGCGAGTGCCTCAGACCGCCTTTTCGAAATTTGCACCTTGCCTACCATGATGCTTTACTTTAAACCAAAAGAAAATCTTTTCTATAAAAGTTTCGTATCAACCTAGATTACCTTTCTACATAAAAAGTGATTTTGCATTTCCTCAAGTAGGCAAATTTTGTAAATTAACGTTATACAAATAGATAGCTAGCATTTTGATATCTGAACCTTGTTGATTCCATGCTAAGGTTACAAACATGAGGCACCCGCAAACTTGAAAAATATCACCAGTAAAGATCAAAATCAAAATGTATACGATTGTACTAAGCATGTCACTATTAATTTGCTCTCAAAAGCCAATCCCTTTTCTTTTTCTTATAGGCAAAGCCAATCCCTCTTTTCACATAAATCTAAGTACTTATTTGTGGTAAACAAATACTCCCTCTGTTCACTGGCGGATCCAGTGTAATTGGATCACAGGCCCCCAACAACTTTTGGCCAAAAAGCTTTGAAAATGAAATAAAATAGTAACAGCCCCTAACAAACTTATTAACAACACCCCCCCCCCAAAAAAAAAAAGAATGAGTTTTCAACAGCCCATTATATTGGTTACCCATTAAAATACAAGTACACCTAATTGCCTAATAAGAAAAGCGTAAACAGAAGGATGAGAAACAAAAAACAAATTGCGGCCCCGCCAGTGCGGCTACCAGGACAGGTGACTGCCAACACCAAGCTAGATAGCGGTACTGCCCATTACCACTTGAGACATCTCTGTCTTTAAAGATAAATTTCTAAACCCTACAATTTTTTTGGTTGAAATTATAATAAGTGTGTCATTATAAGTTTATAACTTGTTATTAGGTTTATAGATTTTAGCTTGGATGTAATTGCTTGAAAACATGAACTTATAGTTGGATGAAGTTTAGATCGGATGAAATAAGGGCATTGAATTTTAGATTGGTTGAAACTATGATTCTCGAAACCCTAGACCCTATATTGCTTGGAAGTATAAGCCTAAATTGATGTTCGATGTAGTACTAGTTATTAGTTTTATATTTGGGATTGTGAGCTTTTGCTGTTGTTTTAGATGCTGTTTAGAGCCATTTGTTGTTGATTTTGTGCTTCTTTTATTTGATTTATTGTTGATGTTTTGTGCTGTGCTTTGCTTGTTAATTAGGCCCCCCACAAGGCCACAATCCAATTTTCTGGATCCAACACTGCCTCCTTTCCCAGAAGAATATATATACATTTTAGCCTTGAATAAATATGTAGGTTACTTCACAAATCCAAAAATGAACAAGATTCTGAACCTCCCTAATACCCTATATACACTCAACTTTAGAACAAGTGATGCAGATCACTTTGTTAGTGATAAGTTAGCAACAAAATGTATGTTAATTTTCTCATAGGGAAAAACAGCATTTCACATAAAAGAAATCATATATCTAATTACGCAAGCTCCATCTTAATTGTTCTGAAAACTAAACTGCGAAAGAATCTACGGTAAGGCACATAAGTTATCCTCGTTTTAAGTCATCATTATCATCATCAAACAAAAAACATCACAACTTTTGGTCATCGAGATTTGTGGGAGAAAATCATCTTCTGACATACATAACACGAAATCATATATGTCAATAGAACACACACACAGAGAGAGAGAGAGAGAGAGAAATTACCCGACATCATCGCGATAGAGGCGATTGATGAGGACATCGCCGCGAAGATTTAAGAAGTAGATAGCGGAAGCAGCCACCGGCATCTCTTAAGCTACCGGTGCGGTGACCAAATTGACTTGAGAAAACGGCAACCACGCAGAGAAGACGACTAGTAAAGATCAGATCTAGAATCTTTTTCCGAAAATAGGGATTTCAGATTTCTCGTAAAATTTTCTTCGATTGCAGCTGTCGAGACTAGTAAACGGACGATTTGGGGCAGTCTCCCGTTCAACAATTGGGAGTTGTTAACATTTTAATTTTTATGCTCTTTTATTTGTTAAATATTGAAATTTATCAAGTAACCATTGATTTTTTAGTTCAAGAAAGAATTATAATTTTTAATAAAAAAAGGATGATAATCTGATTGACTTTTTAACTATCTAGTTTGCAGGTTATACTTGATTTGGCACTTCATCTAAACATCACGTCACCAACTTTATTAACATGGTAATCTATATCATTGTCACGTCATATTTATCATTTTGTTAAATTAGATATTTTTAAATAAATATCAAAATTCATTACTAATATATTTTTAAATAAGTTATTAGTTAACTAAGGTTAATATTATTATTAATTAATTTACGTTAATATATGTACAAAGTTTTTTTTGGTTTGGTTTATTATTATAATATTTAAGTTAATAAACTTTTTAATTGTTTTGTTATCGCTCTTGAACCATCATCGAACCACCATGAATCATCACCTCATCCACATGAACACAATACTCACATACACACACGAACACAAGTCATGAATATCTACAACCATAGTTCTGGAACTTGAAGAACAAAAAGATAGATAGATCTGAAAATCGAAGAACAAAAAAAGAGAGAGATATGGAACTGGAATAACAGAAAGAGAGGGAGAGATCTCAAATAGATCTAAAAACCCTGAAGTCTGGAAAACCTTAAATCGGTGAAAAAAACATTTATGTCTTTCGTCTTATGGTCTAGAAAACCCTAAAATCACGAGACCCAAAGGTGTGTACGCACAAATCTGTAGAGAAAGCGATGGGAGAGAGAGGGGTAATTGTGGTGGTGGAGGAGACAACAGTGGTGGAGTCGTCTACAGTGACAGTGGCGGTGGAATGAAGGAACTTAAGGTGTGATGGTGTATTAGTCTATATAGAGAGAAAAAGAGGAGAAGGAGAGAGAGAGAGAAACAATGGTGATGGTGGTGGATCCTACTGTTGTGGTGGAGTGGTAGTGATGGTGGTGTATGAGTCTATAAAGAGAGAAAGAGGGGAGAGAGAGAGAGAGACAGACGATGACAGCAGTGGTGGTTGTGTGGTGGTGGAACTTATAGTGGTGGTGGGCGAAACTTAAGAGAGAGAAAGAGAAGAGAGAGAGAAAGGAAACTTGAAATATGAAGAGAGAGATAGACAAAGGGTTTCAGATTTAAAATAAAGGTGACACTGACATATAAATTAAATTTATTATATTTAAAGTTATTTTTAAAAAAATGAACAAAAATGCCACATTAGAAATCGAAATTTATAATCCTTTTTCCGACTAAAAACCAGAGGTTATCTTTATTGACAAATTTTGACATTTAAGTTACCTTTCTTGGTAATTTGCCCTTTATTTTATTTAAAATTACAAGTTTATTTAAAATTACAAGTTTATTTAATTTTAGAAAATAGTTTTAAAATGTTTTTGTACAAAAATCCCACCTAAATTGATAATTTAAGTGTTTAGTAAATGATTTAAGTGATAATAGATTAGATGTTAATGCACGGGTCATTTAAAAAATAAAAATAATAAATATTAATAAAATAGTTATAATACGTTAAGGAAGTAGGAATTTAGAAAATATGATGAATAATAAGAATTTAAAAATAGTATCTTTTAACAATAAAGTAGTGTTTATATACAATATGGTTTAGAAATCAATCAAATGATTAGAAGAAGCTTAATTAAAAATAAATAGCGAATCATTAAATGCATTTTTTCAAATAATCAATTGTCAAAATCATTGAAAAGATCAAAACTACATGTTGTGTTTGGCCTACCAATTACTAACACCGTCTCATACTAAAAAATCGTGTTAAAATCATTAGAGTACTAGGAGTTGTAACACCTCTACCACTCCCACCACATCGTCACATCAGTCTTTTTATTTCACCACTAAACATACCACTCAATCACAGAGATCACTTTCACAACATCAAATTTCAAGACGCATCAAATACCCACTAACTAACTAAAAAAAAGAATACGTGAGGTTAGCCCACCAAATTCAAGACCACACCATTTTTTTACATGGTAAACTCCACATACGTAATTTTTTCACATGGGGGCGCAATGGATTATTTTATAGATGTCAGTATGATTATTTTATTTTATTTTTTAAGAGAAAAAAAATCAAATATCATATAAAGTATAAGAATTTACGTAAATTAAACCTCATATAATCATATGATTTAAGAAAATTAATTCTCATATTTTCGTGTAAACCTCCAAAGATAATTACGGAAGTTTTGATAAGAAATTACACAATATAATCGGCATGAATATACATAAAATTAATATTTTATGTAATATATTAAAGGAAGTTTTTGAATTTATTAATATTTTTACCTTACCTCATATTTTATCTTAAATAAGAACTAAATTTGAGTAATATCTTAACTTAGAGTTAAAATTGAGTTTCAATTTCAATATTTACTAAAATAGATATCAAATTCATCTTCAATAACTTCGAAATCCATCAAGTACTTCTTTCCGTTTAGATCTTCAATTTAGTACAATTGTACCATGGAGGTGCTGATTATACCAATGATTCGTACAATCAACTAGAAATAAGGTTTCAATTTAGTTCAAGATCTGGTGTATGAACAAATTTGGGTTATACAGGTTCATCTTAATCATCTTCCAAATCTGGTGTATGAAGTATGATGTATGAACACAAACAATCGATGCCATGTTTTTGAATTTGATTTATGGTTTCTTTCAAATTTGAGATCTGAAATTCAAGATATGGGTTTCTTTCATCTTCTAGATTTGTGTTATATGTTTTTGAGATTTGTGATGTTTTTGAGATTTGTGGGTTTTTTCAGATTTGGATTACACATGTTTTTGAGATTTGTGGGTTTATTGATGCCATGTTTTCGAATTGATTCGGGTTCCTCTTCATTATATTCCAGATTTAGGTTTCTTTCAAATTCGAGATTCGGGTTCATCTTCATCCTCATGACTGAAACGAGTAAATATCATTTTGTTTTTTAATAGATTTACGGGGATGAGAATATATGTATGATCAAAACCTCTATTTAGAGTTTCTATCTTGTTTTAGGGTTCATCACATCTTCGTCTTTATGTATTTAGTTCATAAACATGTTCATTTTCATATTAGTCTAATTTAGGTGATATTAACAATATATATCATTTATGAATAGCTTTTATAACAACATAAAAGTTACGGACATAAATATATTATCATAGTTTAACTGTATTTTAATTGTTGTTATATTTAAAATAAGATGATATTTTTAATTATCTTTTAAATATACCTCTTAAATAATGAATTTATAAAAGGGGAGAGTTTCATCTATATCCTTTTAACCTTTGTTAATTACATATATATCTTTATAAACTTTAAAATTACACCAATATCCTTTTAAAACCTTTAATCTCTCGTATATATCCAAAAACCTAATTTATTT
>JAUEJL010006537.1:0-10228 GCA_032274825.1 Drosophyllum lusitanicum | reverse complement strand
TCGAAAGTATATCAAGTGACCTCTCTAATAAAAGAGGGGAACACGAGGATCGCAACGGTATAATTCGTTTCGTCTAATGATTAACGGTTTGTGAGATAATTAATTTTAAATAAATTAGAGGAAAGAGAAAGTAGGGACCAATAGTCAAAAAGCCAGAAATGCCCTCATTCATACCCTCACATACAAATATATCAATTTTGATTATTATCTAAGATTGAATCTAGATTATTGATTATTGAAATCTAATAACTATAAATTGTCTCTCAGGACTATAAATTAAATTAGGACTGTATTGAATATTTGTCTATCATATAGATATAATCAATAAAATTTAAAATATGTATCATTTAATGATTTTATATTTGTTATTTCATATAAATATAAAACTTCAAATGAAAATCACGGAAATATATTTTTCTTTAAAAAATATGGGAACTAAAAAATTTGATTTGTATAAATAATCATCTAAGGATGAAAAAAGTACTTATTTATTATGGTTACTAGTTTAAATATGTGTGTAAACATACACATAGCCATATCTGAAAATATAATTTTATATTGACTTAGTTAAATATATAATTACTTTTATAAAACTAAAAAGAGCGCAATCTAAGTCTTTCTTAAAAAATTAATACAATTAAGTCAAATACATGTTAATACATGAAGAAGTACCTTCGGCCTCTGGGATATTGGAAATATCAAATCATACTCTATGTTGGATTGCTTTATGCCTTTATATATTGTATGTGGAGGAGTTAGCAATTAATGAGTGTAGTGTAATAGCTAGCAACAGTAATGAAGTATGTGCATGTATCATGTATGGGTGTTGACTGCTTGTTAAAAGATTATTAGGTGTTGACTGCTTGGTACAATATAAAGTTTGGTAAGAAACTACCTAAGAATGAATGTGTGTCTTTATACGCGTGTATATATTGTGGGTGATTTTAGAAAATTATATATTAGGTATCAAAGGGCCATTATCTTAGTGGTACATGGTGTTTAAGATGTTTTTCAAGATAACCAAAAAAAGTTTTTCAAATTAAGCTAATACGAGTCCGAAGATGCGATGTAAAGCCATCATGGGGGTAGTGCATGCACCAACTAAATGCTTTTTGGTCTTTTATGAAGAACAGCAGCTGTAACAATCTTGGTGTTGAATTAACTTTGATCTTGTGCTCATGATTGAAAGTTAAACTTTAGATTATCCAAAAGTAATATCTCGTAGTATCCAACTATCCAAAGGATTAATAATTTCAACGTAACTCTTATTGATCATGAATGTTTGCTATTCACACATAAAAGTCAACTTACAATTCATCTACACCCCTATCTCGCTAATATAACTTAGCGAGAAAGGACCACTTCATTAAAATTGTATTGAGCACACACAATTTAATCATCATTTGACAACTTCATTAATACAAAAACATTAATTACACTTCTCAAACTTATCACGGCCACTGAGTCCTTGCATTTCCTTTTTTTTATAAAAAAGGACCACTTAATCCTCATTATTGCATTGCGAACACACGTACGATAACTCACTCACACTCTCTCTCTCTCTCTCTCTCTAATTCTCTATCTACATGTATAATTTTAAAAAATAGAGAGGAATTAAGGTTCAACATCAACCTTAAGATTAATTTCTTAGGACTTGAACACATAACCTTAAGATTGAAAAACACAACTCCAATACCGTTAGGTCAAGACCCTTTAGTTTTAGTTTGTTACTTATCACCACATGTAAAATGAGCTCCTTTTTAAATGGAAAGCAATTTCATCACTCTTCTGTCTATCACTAAATCATCACAAATTGCTTATTACAGATAAGATTTCTAAATTATCACAAATTGCTTATTACAGATAAGATTTCTAAATTATCACAAATTGCTTATTACAGATAAGATTTCTAATGTAACAAAACAAGCATAGAATTGAATTGGATGTTTGCTTCTAATTTGATGATGTAGCTAGTCCAATATCTATCTATCATATGTATTTACACTTTAAAGAAAGGAAAGGTTTGAGTTTTATCACACAATTGTTTAATTATTAGACTTTAATTATATATATAGAAGATTAATAATTAATGAGTCCATTATGATCGATGATACATATCGATAGGACAAAATCGATTATTAGAAGAACCAAAATTAATTATAGGAATAATATAGAAACCCACCAGAACCATTAATTAATACGCAAGTAAGGTTTCCATTTTTATTGTTGAAGTTGCGTGATCTAATATAAAAAATATATAATTTTTAAATTTCCATTTATATGCCTATGATTGTATCGAGTCAAGAGCAAAATAGACACCCACCAGAAAAGGTTTCCATTTTATTGTTGAAGTTGCGTGATTTTATATTCGTGGACCACACAATGATCATATTAACAATGATCTATACGAATAAGAAGCAAAATTTATATATGTACGTTTAATTTAAGGTTCTAAAAATTAAACTCGTTATGATTAATTATGATATAGCTCTGTCAAAGCTTGAGCCAGTGAGGCTTGACTATGTCCTGTTGAAGTAACTTTACGTGAAAAAGCGAGAGATGATTTGCATCTAACAATAACTTGACATGCAAAATAATTATGACCTTAATTTATTCCCTTATGAACTTACTAAACATTAACAAATACTTTTATTATGTATGGCAATTTTTTTTATGCGAAACATTTCTCGTAAAAAATGAAGACACTACCGTTATGCTTAAACCATGTATAATTAAGACAAAAACAGATTTAAACCAAAAAATCAATGTAAATATCAAATAATATATATAGCACATGCTCCAAATGCATGCATCTTAAATGTGTATTAGGTTAGGTACCGATTGTATCTTAATTACAAGTAGTAAATAATATGGTCCAAGTTAATAAAATGGTAAAAAGTTATATAATATGATGATTAAAATATATTTCTACAACAATAGCATAAAACTAGTCTATTACAAGATAATAATTACATATAAGTCATTGTATCTATATAAAGGACATTTTCACCCATAATATATTTATTAAACTTTGATACTATTAAATGGTCCTAACATGGTACTTGTTAAAAGTACGTAAAATAGAAATCTCTAACAAACACGTATAATCACATGCATGCTACCAATGGTTATTGTCAATCGATATATATATCATTCTCCTTGATACATTTTTGGGAGAATCTCTTCTTATCCCGTGACATGTGATAGATGTTTGGCAAGAAGCTAGAAAAACTAATATTCATGAAATTATTTATCATTTAACATAAATTTATAAACATTAATTTATAAATATTATGTTGAGATATGGAACCTGATGATATGTCCATATATATAAGCATAGAGTAGGTTATCCAAGTAATTAAATTATCAAAATAAGCAATTCATTTTATTATTATTTTTAAACAACTAAACAAACACATTGTTCTAATTCTACACCCTTAGTCCATCACAATAATAAGATTGAGAAATATATTTTTCACTAGAAGAAAAATTTGAGAGAGGGGAAAACTATGTCAAATACTTAAAAAACCGTGCCAAATAGTATTTGACACGGTTTTGACACAGTTTTGGCTTTGTCTTAAATATAAGGGTCTCAAATACATTTGAGTCACGGGAAACCGTGCGAAAAGGTATTTGGGACAATTTGGCATGGTTTTAAAGTTCCGTGCCCCTTGGAGGGTATTTAGCATGGTTTGCTAAAAACAGTGTTAATCGCCTCTTTGACACTATTTTACACACCGTACCAAATATTTATTTAGCACGGAGTAGAGATTAGTGTCAAACCGGCATTAGACACATCTTACAAAACCATGCAAAAAGAGAATTTGGAACTACATTATTTTCCCGTGCCAAAAAAACATTTGAAACCGTTATAACGTTGTACAAATAAAAAATTTGGCATAGTTTTGCCAATTACAAATACGTTTTGTACCTATTAGATTATCATATGGAAAGTATACGTGAGAGTGTGTTCACATGCACATCAATTTACAGTGTAGCGTAAATAAAGATCATGATAAATTAAAGATTAAAGATACGTAATATAATCAAATTGAATAATGAAAACTAAAATTGTAACACAAAGTAATCAATTTTATCTCACCGCCTCACGTACGTCTTGGTACGAAAAAAAAATCCATGCATTAGATTATGTTGGAATATTATCAAGGTTAAATATGATATTTAAATTAATATTAAAATTGAATCAAATTGTAAATAAGAAAAATCAATATTGGATTTCAAATTGGGTTTAAGCTATAAAATAGCATCCTACTTTTCTAAAAATGTAAATATAGATAATTTACTTTTTTATTACTTAAATAGATAACCTGCTTTGTTATAAACTTTGTTATAAACTGTTAAAGTAAGTAATGACTTGAATTTTCTAGTTATGATTTTGGCTCTAACCGGAGTTTGCCTTGTTAGATGACTACCAAACTTTGAGGACATCACCGGAATTCCTTCCTAGAGGTTATGGTTGAGTCTGATTGGCCTCCTGTCGGCCGTCGTTACGAGCTTTAAAGAAAATTGCGTTGTTGCTGTTTTCTTTAAATCCGGCAACAACGATAGACAAAAGGCCGATTAGATTACCTATTTAAGTAATAAAAAAGTATATTACCTACGTTGACATTTTTAAAAAATTAAGTAGAATGCAATTTAGTGTCCTAAACCCTTTCAAATTTTACAAAAATTGAATTTCATGCGAGTCTTTTATTAAAATTAGAAGATATCAATAGTATTTAATTAAAAAACTGACATGTAGTAGTAAAAGTAAAAAAATAGGTCAATCGTGCATAAGATATGAAAATGGTTCGTACGTATTACTTAATCATAGTCAAACACAATCCGTTGTCTATCACAATCCTGCTTAGTTAAAATATGTCAACTCCAAACAATAATAGTCTGTCATTATCATATTAATTAGGGATGTAAACGAACCGAGTCGAGCTACACACTTATCGAGCCGGGCTCGTTTAAACTTTTTTAGGCTCGAGCTCGAGCTCGGTTCGTTTAGAGCTTATGATGTTGAGCTCGAGCTCGGCTCGTTTAATGTTTATGAAGCTCGGGCTCGGCTCGTTTAAGCTAGGCTCGTTTAGGCTCGGGTATTATTTTGATATTTTTATTAAAATGATATAATATAATTATTAAAAATTAAACATATAAAATATAAATTATATTATATATGGAGCTCGTTTAGGCTCGTGAGCCCACTCTTTGGAGCTCGAGCTCGGCTTGTTTATTAAATGAGCTTTAATCTAGGCTCGAGCTCAAGCTCGAGCTCGTTAAGGCTCAACTCGTTTCGAGCTTTTAACGATCCGAGCTTGAGTAGCTCGGCTCGTTTACATCCCTACGGACGCCATGTATCATTTCCACTGTGTTCCCATGATACGGTTAAGGAAAGAAAAGAAAAATAACGGGAGAAAAGAAATAATAATGATTTTGATTTTTCGTGTTCCCGAGTTTGAAAAAAAAGAAAAAAATTAAGGAGAAAAAAAATAAGTTTGTGTACCCGAGTTGACGATATATGAAAGAAAAAATGGTCATTTTACGGTAATACTCTTACTTTTTAAAATCCTCCAACTTTTGAGAGGATACTTTAGCAGAGAAAGTTAACCAAATTTTCCTTTCAAATCTTTTCACTTCTTTCCTTAAAATAATTCTAGAACACATAACTTTTTTATATCTTTCCAAATCTCTTCTTTTCTATTCAAATAAAAACTCCGGAACACAGTGTTGGTGCTCTGAAACCATAAAAGATTTTAGAGAAAAAAAAATGTAGAGAGTATTTTAGAGAGATTATTTTAGGTTGCGTTCACTTTCAGAAAATCTTTCATTTTTCCAGGAATTTTTTCTAAAAAACTGAAAATTAGAAAACATGTTCATTTGCATATTTTTCAAGAAAACAGAAAACTTCCTCACTTTTTCACATTTTCCCAAACTCCTCAATTTTTTCAAACTCACATACTTTTTCAAACAAATTTTTCAAGAAAACACTTCAACCAAACAGGTTTTCCATTTTTTCTGAAAAAGAAAAACTCCACCCCTTTATCTAAACACGTTTTCTATTTTTTTCAGAAAATAAAAACTCCACCATTTTTCACAGAAAAACAGAAAAAATTTCTGCTGCTAAACGCAGCCTTAGTATGTTTGTATTGATTTTCTTATGATGAATATTACGAAAGAATGTATTTATACTATTCGAAATACAAGATACAAAATATGTATCTAACCATGCTAATGATACGTGACATTCCTTTTGAAACTATTTCAGTCATTTTGGGCGTAAATTACCAAATTAGAACACTAAAACAAACTTTAATTAACAAAAGAGACTAAATAGGCTAACTATCTATTAACCTCAAGGGGCTAACTATCTATAGGCTAATATCATTGGTAACATCTCAAGCGCAAAGCGATGTACTCGTCTATTAACCTCTAAATCAATTTAAAACCATGATAAAAGGTATTAGAAACCCACAACTTAAGACTTATAAGGAACTCACAGTTACGGATTAAACATGGAAAATTTTCTTACAGTAAGAATTTTGTTGGCCTTATCGCGTCCAAGCCCATTAGCAAGCTGGTAATCTCCATGGATTATATTAGATACAATTGTCATGTCAAATGTAGCTGCATTATCATCCCACCCCGGAACTCCTTGGAAGTCCGCAGTGATTTGCTTTGTGTTTGATACCTAAGTTGAAAATTTTAAGAAACCGATTAGTTGATCCACATTGGAAACTCGAACAAGTAGGAGAATTATTACACTCTACCTGCAGGTAACTTCCATTTACATGTTTTATATGGACTCTATTTCTTTCATTTCTTTCGATGTAGAATGTTTCCGTCGAGGATGGTGTAGTTGCAATTGCGGAGATATTGCCATCTTTAAGGTCACATGTGATAAAGTTTCCTTGAGAAGTCCGAAGCGAAAACTCTGAACTAGAGACTCTCCATAACTGCAAAACCGAAGGGTGTTTTTTTATGGACATATATAATGACCATGTTATGGTTTGTTGAATATTGTTTTATTTTGTCTCAAGATTTTAGCACTTAGTAATTTAGACATAACTTCATTGTGATGCAATGACAAACAAGCTTAGAACAAGACTATCTCTTGCAAAATTAGCCATGCATATTCTTCACAATAACATAAATTTCCAAACTTTGAACTGCTTGGTTGGAATTGATCCTATTAATTATCATAAAATTCATACAGATATACCCGAAAGGTTTCCCATGTAGAAGGAGAATCACTATCGACTGTAACATTCATGCCACCACCATTTTGTGCCGATATGTACTTCTGCAATGTCACTGATCTAAATTGGACCTCTGTACCATCCTGCATTACATGGTTGAATAAATATGATCTTGAAAATGCAAAGAGAAAAAATAGTAAAGGTAGTTGAATAGAAGTATAAAACAAAAGATTTAGAAGAAAAGAAAAGATTCATGAAACTTACAATCATGTCTTTGTTAGGCATTTCATCAAACAGTGAGGGCTTAATCCAACCTTCTACAACTAACCATCCTCCCAAATTTACTCCTCTCACCTTCGAATTACCACGCAATCCTTCAACTTCACACATAGAGTTCAAACAGAAACAAGTTACACATCAACAGTTCCAATTCGCGCTCTTCTATTAAGAACAAACAAAGTTCATTGCTAGAAAATGAAACCAGAAGTCAAGAACACACGGAGCAAACCTGAACAAGCAATAGAGATAATCAGCGCAACAGATGTTAAAAAAGCAAATACCCATTTGCTAAAAATATATTCCATGAACAATGTTGGTCATGAATTTTATATCATTAAACACAAAAAATGATGTAATTAGTTCATTGCTTAAAACAAAATCCAAAAAACTCCATGTAACCCAAGAATGAAGCAAAAAAGAACCTATTGTAGGTTTTGATTCCAAGATTAACAATGTCATTATTCAAATCCCATGTATAAAAAATTAAATTAACACCAAAGAAGCAAAGAACAACTTTTTGGAGGAAGACAAGGTACAAAAAGTCTTCCAAATCAATGTCTTGAAGATGGATGTTTTGCTTTATATGAGTTGATTTCTTAAAACTCATTTAATTGAAAAAAAGATAAATGTCAATATCAACTTATATGTAATTTAATTTTATATTATTAACAAACACAAATGTATTAATATAAAAATATTATGTTTCTTCCTACTATTTTCTTATAATAACACGTGTAATCCAGTAATTATCTTTTCTATCATCTTTATTGATTTAACACTTATCTTGTAAGTATAAGAATAAGTAGGAGTAAATAGTAAAATGATATAGAATTTCTCTATAAAAATGATGATTTACAATTTACCAAACTCGTAAAAGCACTTATACCGTTTAAACCTTTTGAAATCTAAATTATTCTTGACGTTGTGAAATTTATAAGACCATAAGTAGCACTCATCTTTCTTACCCAAATACCACATCAGCAGGTTGGGACGGGTGTGGGAAGCCAAATGCTAACCCGATGGTGGGGGGATTGAACACTTATCAAGTCTCAATTAAGGACTTGGAGTTTGCCAATAAGAACCAAAAATATGCCGGCTTTGAACCAAAAATGGACACCCGGTTAATTGCAAGGTGAGCAAGTCGATTCACTCTTTGCATCTCAACATGCATGTTTTTACACTGTGGTGTGTTTCCTCTAATTTTCATTGTTTTTTTACAAGTGTTGAATCACGTGGCAGTCTACCAACATCGCCCTTAGACCATTCGTTATGCTTCACCCGATTGCATCAATAGTTTTGACAACTTGATAGTTTACCAACCCCGACAAGTGTGTAAGACCATGAGTAGTGGTCTTCCTAAACCATACCCAATCCAAATGTCACATCAGCTGTCATCTCACTTTTTCTTCTTTTTCTCTTTCTTAAGCAAAACCCAAGTAGCACCTAACCCAAATAATCCAAATATTTTCTCGAATAAATAATGCAATATATAGCCTTTTTTTAATCCTCAATGACTACATTATAGCATTTTTCTCGAATAAACATATAGTAAATATTTTCTTTAATCCTCAATGACTACAAACATATAGTAAATTCCAGAAAGTAAGTAACATTATTTGGTTCTAAAGTGTATTTTAATTTCTTCGAATAAATAATGCAATATATAGCCTTTTTTTGTTGGGTTTATAGGGTTCGGTGTTCCCTCGAGCCGGTCTAATCCGCGACTTTTAAACTCACCGCTCTTGTAGCAATTCAGGAACATCCCACATCAGTGAGGCAAGGGGGATTCATTCTTCCTTATAAGAATGGTGGATCTTACTCCTACTTAATGACGCATTTTAAAGCTGTGAGGGACAACCCAAAGCGGACAATATCGTCGGTTGGTTCCCTGGTTACGATCTTACGTACATTTTTCCATTATGTGAAACCATAAGCTGCAATCAGTGAACTCCAAAGAGCAGGGCCGTCTCAAATATTTTTTGGGCCCGGGGCAAAATTAAAAACTGGGCCCTTTAAAATACTAAAATTAACAAAAAAAATAAAAAATATATAAAAACGTTGAATAAGAAACTTATAATTGTTTAGCTTTTCAAATTCTTTATAAATCTATTAATTCACTCTCTTTAAGATCGTTTTAGGTTTTCAATTTCTTTTCTTTTATTTCTTTTTTTACTACAGGATAAATGCATTTTGAAAAACTTGATTTATTAATTAATTATAAAGTGATTCAGGTATTGAAGTAAATAAACTAATTAACTTGATATCAAGTGATTCAAGTAACCTGTTTATCTAAAAAAGTAAATAATTAATTAACTAATTAACCGCTTATCAATAATATTTAGCTAATTTTCAAGTGTTTCAAGATTTCAAATAAGTGACATCAACAAATCTGATAGTTGATATCAAGTGATAAATTTCAAGTAAGTGATTTAAAGTAACCAATTAACAAGTGACTGAAGTAAGTAAGTGATTTTAAACAACTATAACAAATTAATTAACTGATAATCAATAATCAATAACAGAAATCGAAGATAAAAAAACTTTATAGCTATTTTATTAAAGTTTGAACAGTTGAACTTTAAGCCTTGATTTTTGAATGAGTGAAGGACTCTCACTATTTGTTTCCTATTCTACAACTCTGCAAGAAATCAACTATTCAAATACAAATTGTTTACCAAAACAAGCAACAATAAAATGAATTTAAGAAATAAAGATAAAAAACAAATTAATTTCTAAAACTCTCGAGT
>JAUEJL010006526.1:0-10228 GCA_032274825.1 Drosophyllum lusitanicum | reverse complement strand
TTCTTTCCTTCCTCTCCAATTCGGGAACACAAATTTATGTCTTTTCTCTCTAATTCCATTTCTTTTCTTTCCAACTCGGGAACATGAAAATTCAAAATCATTATTCTTTCTTCTCTCTTCTTTCTCCCGTTAATTTTCTTTTCTTTTCTTTTCTTTCCCTACCGTGTCTCGGGAACACAGCGTAAGAGCCGCCCCTTATTTTGTTGATACCTTTGTGTCGTCTACCGTTTCCCTCACTATGCCTTTAGCCGCTTCTACAATCGAGTATCCCTCTATTCTTTTCTTCTTCTTTGGCGGGTGCCAGATGGCGGTAGAGTTTGTTCGGTCGCCTCTCGGTATCCCTGATATGAATAATCGAACCCCTCTGATGGTTTTCTTTTCTTTCGATTTTCCGGTGAAGATTCGGTTGCCGTTCCCGGTAGATGATGAGAACCGTGGTGTTAACCTCGGCTCTGATACCAAATGATAAGATCAAAACTTCAAAAACACATAAATCTAAACTCTAAACTTGCAAATCTTACTTTATAAACTGAAAAACTTATCAAATACTTTCATTGAATCTTCATATTTTCGATACAAGAATCTTGTATACAAAAGCCCTATTTATAAAGTGATGGTGACTGTTTTTTCGACGGTTAACGGCGGTTCTCCGTCACTTGACAGCGACGGACGGCGGCAGTTAAGCGTCAGCGGTTGTCGTCGGTGGTGACCCACATTGTACATATTATCCTATATACGAATCAAACTCCCATCGTTTATATACGCTTGTAGAATGTAATATGACTGTAGACCAACAGTTAGACCCAGTTTCATGCAATTTTCCTTCTTTCTTCTTCCCCTGATGCGAATGCGAGTTGAGCTCGTAATCCCCCCGGCGATTATTGTTGTTAGTCAAATAACAAATATGATGATGCGAAAATCAAGCGTGAATGCAATGTTCGTAATTTTCCGGCAACTATTATCACGATCATATGTATTTGGTTTGCTAATTAAACTTCTCTTGTATGTCAATTACGATTTGTGTAACTCGAAATTTTGTTTTTTAGGGTTTTCAGTTTTGATTTTAAAAGGGAATGGAGAGGGTGGATTACTTAAGCGATGAGAGGAAAACGGCGCAGTTTGATGTGGAAGCCATGAAAGTTGCTTGGGCTGGTTCTCATGAAGCTTTTCAAGTATCCGATCGTATGGCTAAACTCGTGGCTAATGATCCTGTATGATTCTCATTTCACTTCAATTTTTGTAAATTGCAACTTTGTTGATCAGTAGATGTTTGTAGATAAATTACAGTTTACTAGCTTTACAATTTACATGGGCCTTGAAGATGATCTGTATGCACATGCGCTGTTGCTAATTCTTGAAATAGAAAAAGGACTACAACTTTCTCATGTGTTAAATTTGTTTTTATCTTTAAGAAATTAAGTATATAAGTACTCATGTTTCATGTTTTTGTTGGTAGGCATTTGAGAAGTTTAGCAAGCCTATGCTTAGTAGGAAAGAGATGTTCAAAAATACTCTAAGAAAAGCAGCATATTCATGGAAGCTGATCAATGATCTTTGTCTATCTGGTAACCTTTTACTTTAAGCCTATAAAATGTGATCAAATTACAGTGTTTAAGAGGCAAATCTGCTTTGGCTTCTACAATATTATCTTTATTTCATGTTTTCAACACATCGTTGTGTATTGATTTTAGATGAAGAGGCTAAATGGCTGCGGCATTATATCGACGAACCTAATTATACCGATCTTCAATGGGTAAATTAGTTTTCATTTTCAAGTCATATTAATTGTGCCATGAACTGTATCAGTGCAATTCATATTTATTGTCCTTGTGATTCCTTAGGAAATGTTTGTACCTGCCTTAGAAGGACAAGGAACTGAGGAACAAAAAAAGAAATGGTTGCCTTTGGCCCGGACAATGCGAATTATTGGCACTTATGCACAAACAGAACTTGGGCATGGATCCAATGTGAGAGGTCTTGAAACAACTGCAACATTTGATTTACAAACCGATGAATTTGTCATTCACAGTCCTACTTTAACTTCAAGCAAAGTGAGTAAGATGGTTTCAGGAAATTCTATTTGTTAATCATGTCATATAAAGTGGATTTTCAATTTTCTTTTTGATTGTCACTTTTCTTCACTCAATTTTTTCTTGATGCATATAGTGGTGGCCTGGTGGATCAGGTAAAGTATCAACGCATGCTATTGTTTATGCTCGCCTCATAGTGGATGGTCAATTTCATGGAATTCATGGTTCGTACAGAATACCATTTTGTGTCATAAAAATAAATAAATAAAGCTACCCATTATTAATCAAAATTATTTCTTTGAAGGATTTATTGTCCAACTAAGGAGTTTGGAGGATCACTTACCTCTTGAAGGCATTACTATTGGTGATATTGGGTTGAAGTTCGGACATGGGGCATATAACACCATGGACAATGGTGTTTTAAGATTTCATCATGTGCGTATTCCAAGAAACCAAATGTTGATGAGGTGTGATACATATATGTATATATTTACACATTCCAAATTATTTATTATCCAATGTGTTATTTACTATTTCCAAATATATTATTTTTATAAAAATTACTCAGGGTATCACAGGTTACAAAGGAAGGAAAATACGTGCAATCTGATGTACCTCGACAACTGATTTATGGAACGATGGTATCTGTTAGACAAACAATTGTAGCTGATGCTTCCAAAGCATTATCTCGTGCAGTTTGTATTGCTACAAGATATAGTGCTGTCCGTAGACAATTTGGCTCAAGTAATGGAAGCCCAGAGACCCAGGTTGTTCAATAAGAGTTTTTTTTAATAGAATATATATGTAGGTTTCTTTGTGTTATCTAGAGGAGTTGATTCAGCTCTTTTTAAGGATATTGTTTATGTTCATTTATATATTTATTTTTGTGGCAGGTGATTGATTATAAGACTCAGCAAAATAGACTTTTCCCTTTGCTGGCTTCTGCTTATGCCTTCAGATTTGTTGGAGAGTGGTTGAAATCATTGTATACAGATGTGAAGCAAAGAATAGAATCAAATGACTTCTCAACATTGCCTGAGGCCCATGCGTGTACTGCTGGGCTAAAATCCTTGACAACTGCTGCAACAGCTGTGAGTGTTTAATTTTTCACACACACACACCAACCAGCGGGTGAACCTAGCTAGGAGTCAGGGGTAGCACATCGGTCAAGGTTTTGTTTGTAGTACGTGTTGATTGTTTTTCAAACTCGTATTTTTATATACAAGTGTAACTCGTCAAGCTAAATATCTATATATGTGCTAATCGTCAACTTTTGGGCTGGTTTCACCACTTATATGTACGTAGGTTGCCGACTTAAAGATAACACTTACAATATGGAAATGTGATTCTTTCAGGATGGAATAGAAGAATGTCGAAAACTATGTGGTGGTCATGGTTATCTTATTAGTAGTGGGCTTCCCGAACTTTTTGCACTTTATATTCCTGCATGTACGTACGAAGGGGAAAATGTTGTCCTTATGCTACAGGTATGTTATGTTCCGATATCTTAAAGTATTTAATCATCTGATTGGCTTGCCAAGAGAGTTTCCTAACAATCTTTCATCTAGAAGAATCTAAATTGCCGGTATCCAAAAACTATGGATGGACCACTACTGTTCCTGATGCATGAGAGTTGCATATTATGAAACAATAACATAAAAGTAACAATTTCTGAAATGAACTAATTTGGTATTTTGATCACCTTAATGAGTACTGGTTTCTTGCTTATGTGGCATTTTCTCTGAAAAAGTGGCTACTCACTAAATTATCAAACTAGTCTACTTACAAAAAAGTTAATTACCAAACTAGCCAAATTCAAAAAAGGTTAGTTACCAAAGTAGCCCATTTGTTACCAAGTAGAGGTCTAACTGTCTGAGTTGGACTTTTATATATTGCTAAATGCCTAAATTGCTATTATGTTCATGTGTTAGGTGACTCGATTTTCTTTTTATGTTCTTTTGCTGGTTTAAAATGGTTTAGGTTGCAAGGTTTCTTTTGAAGACAGTCTGGGATCTCGGAGACAAGCAACCAATCGGGACAACAGCTTATATGGGGCGGCTGACATCTCTAATGCAGAAAAATTGTGCTATTCAAAATGGTATATTATATTCTTTTTAAGAGCCTCAGAAACTTGTTTATTGACTTTTATATAAACCAAATATATTTTTTAGTTATCTGATACATCTAATGAGT
Organism: Drosophyllum lusitanicum; assembly: GCA_032274825.1. Lineage (NCBI taxonomy): Eukaryota > Viridiplantae > Streptophyta > Magnoliopsida > Caryophyllales > Drosophyllaceae > Drosophyllum > Drosophyllum lusitanicum. The sequence goes on along the minus strand of JAUEJL010006526.1, from coordinate 6,005 downwards.
CATTGCTAAAATAAAGTTAACATTATATGAATCATAATGGCATCTTTTACGAAGAAAAGTTGTGCTATTCAATGTGGTAGATTATATTCTTTTAAGACCCTGAGAAACTTGTTTGTTGACTTAACCAAATATATTTTATTGGATATATCTAATGAATCATTACTAAAATAAAGCTACCATTTTATGTGGCTTTACTATCATAATGGCATCACTACTGCAAGAAATTTTTGCTATTCAAGGTGGGAAATTATATTCTTTTGAGAGCCTCAGAAACTTGTTTGTTGACTTTTATATAAAGCAAATATTTTTTTAGTTATTGGATATATTTAATGAATCATTAGTAAAATAAAGGTAACATTTTTTTGGCTTTACTAACAACAATGGCATCATACAGCTGAGGATTGGTTAAATCCTGGTGCAATAATGGAAGCATTTGAGGCAAGGGCTGCTAGAATGGCAGTTGACTGTTGTCAACGGTTAGCCAAGTTTGAAAATCGAGAAGAAGGTAGTTTCAGTTTGCAATTAGTGTTTTTAGTCTATCTTATACCAATCATTAATTTTATTTTCCTCACATTATAGACTTATAGGTTTCAACCATGCTAAATGTAATTTAAGTGAATTTGATGTTAATTAATGTGAATTTGGTACAGGTTTCGCAGAACTGTCAGCCGACATGATTGAAGCATCAGTTGCTCACTGCCAGTTAATTGTTGTGTCCAAGTAAGCTCTACCACATTGTGAACCAAAATTAGCTTTGGTCATGCATTTTGATTAATGTGAAAGGCATTTTTGTAGGTTTATCGACAAATTGCAACAAGAAATCCATGGAGAGGGAGTCAAACAGTTGTTAGAGGTGTTATGTTATGTCTACGCATTATCTATTCTTCACAAGCATCAAGGTGATTTCTTGGCCACCGGTTATCTTACACCCAAACAGGCTTCACTTGCTAATGATCGACTTAGAACTCTGTACTCTAAGGTTAGTGCAATCAGTAATATATTTTTTATAGTACTTAAAATGTCAAATCATTTTTTTCCCTAGGAATCAATTATTTTTTAATACATGACAAAATGGGTCGGGTCAAATTTTGCCCCAATTTTCTGGATTTTGTTAGATATTCCATCTTTAAAGAGTTAGCAAATCTTACCCATTTGCCAGCTCTAAATTTGTGCCATATATGTGCAACATATTTTCTGGATGTTACATGAAACTGCAACATTCATGTTGTGGAGATGATCGATTTTATCTTTATTTTACTCGTTATCATCATTAACAATAAATTTGTGGTATTGAGCTCGGTGTACAAGATTCTTGTTTTTTCTATTGTTAGCCATGGATACCTTGGACAAAGGACAGATAGTTGATATTTTTAAAAAAACACTGTAACGGAAACTTTCTGGTTACTGAATCTTTAAGCGACAATGTTCATTAGGTCCGTCCAAATGCAATAGCTTTGGTTGATTCATTTAACCATACGGATCACTACCTTGGTTCAATTCTTGGGCGTTATGATGGGAACGTGTATCCAAAACTCTATGAAAACGCTTGGAAGGATCCTCTGAATGATTCAGATGTTGCCGATGGCATCCATCAATATGTCCAACCGCTTTTGAAGCAGAATCTACACTCAGCTAAGCTATAAAACGCTTTTTTGGTAAAGAATCGATGTTGGTTTAAGAATTGTGTTTACATAGAGCCTTTAGGCCTTACCTTATGTTGCTATGCAACCTTTTATATATCTACAGAGTGAGAATTGCTATGTATAGTGTTGAATGAAACAACGGTATTGTGTCAACTGTGTAATATTTTTAAAATTTATATACCGAATAAAAATTGTAATAATTTCCATTTTGGAAAGTCATTCGAGTGTCACAAATCTAATTATTATTTATTTATTTATACATTTTGCTTTTAGATTATTTTTGTATTTTCGTTTTTATATGTAACGCTTACAATTGTTATGAGGAGCCAAGAAGACATGTAGGCATGGTAAAAAAAACTCCGAATTTGATGGGGAACTTAGAAACGGGGATGGGGACACCCCGCGGTTCTCCGAACCCGAACCCGACCCCGACCCCGAACCCACACATATTATATTATATTATATTATTTTTAAAAGTCAAATTTATCATATAAATATGCATTTGTATCCAATTTAACTTTCTTACATTAATATGCATATCAATAATATTGTTTTGAACATACATGATCGTTTCATATGATTTATTAAACATAGAGAACAAAAAAAAACTAATACAATGAAATTACTAATATAGTTTTGTAGAATCATCTATGAAAGTATTATAAGCGTCTTTCATGGACATATATGTTAGAGACATTTATTTGATTGATAATGTTATATGTATTACAGAACGATGTAAATATATTATGTCTTTTATTAAGAACATTATCTATCTTACGAAACTATTAAAATACTTGATTGATTACATTTTGATGTGAAATGGTTAGAAGGATTAAGTTACATTTGTAATTCAAGTTTTGTATAAAAATTCTCAAGTATATTTCCCGCGGGGATCCCCGATACCCGACAAGGACGAAGATGGGGATGCAAGTCAATTCCCCCGCGGGGATGGGAACAAGGGGTGGGAAACGGGGATGCAGAGGGAGTGCAATCCCTGGTACCCCAGACTCCATTGTCATCCCTATCTACATGTATATGTCTATAGGGTGTATGTGGGTGAAATTTTATATAGTGATGTTACAGAATAATGAAGACCCCGTAAGTATATTGTATTACAGTAACAACTATTTATAGAATACAAAGGGTACAAGAGAAACTCTAATGGGCTCTACCATATCTATACAATAGGGCTGGGTCATCTTATATTAAACCATAATCTATATTCTTTAATACTCCCCCACAGTGAGAGTGGTAGAAGATCTGACGCACGTGCTGGAGCGAAAAATACAATAAAAGATAAAATATAAAAGAAAAGAGATATATAAAAAGGAAAACTCCATGGCAGCAAGGCAGGGACGGGTTAGCGACCAAAGGGGGCGGCAAGAAGAGGGGCGGCAGAGTTAGGAGTTACAACTTACAACTGCAGCAGTAAGAGCCACAACTAGGCGGTGGTAGCAAGAGGCGCGGCGGCGATGGTAGAAGCTACGAATGCAACGGCATGTGCTACAACTACGGTGGCTGCTAGAATTACGGCGGCAAAAAGAGATGTGATGGCAGCGGCAAGGGGCGCGGTGGAGACAAGGGAGAGAAAACTAATATATTTTTATTTACAATGTGTCCCCGGGGCAGGATGAGAGGGTAAAGAAAAGAAAGAATGTTGTCACTCAAGGGGGACGACGGGGAGAAGGAAAGGAGCGGTGGCCAACTGTAGTTCAGTGGCAGCAGTGGAAGAAAGAGAAAGAGAAGATATGGCCACAACCCTAAGGCACTGATACCGTGTAGAATAATGAAAACCTAGTATGTATATTATATTACAGTAACAACTGTTTATAGAGTACAAATGGTACAATAGAAACCCTAATGGGCTCTAGCCTATTTATACAATAGAACTGAGTCATTATATACTAAACCATAATCTATATTCTCTAATAGATGTGTGTGCGAGTCTGTATAAACATTATATTAAATTATAAAATAGAAAATACAATGACATAAATATTACACTCTTACATGAAAGCACCAAAGTTGTTAATACGTTTTGTATAACGAGTAAATATTAACCACTCTTTGTAAAGGAACAAAATTACTTTTTCATCTGCTCTGAATTTATTTAAAGTTAATTACATTTTTGGTCCGTGTGGTTTAGTGTTTTATACGATTTTAGTCTCCAACTCTTTTTTTTTTGCATATTTGGTCCCTAAATAGCAAACTTTTACGAATTTGGTCCCTCGTCAAAGTAAAATGACCAAATTGCCCATGTCTTCTTTTTTAATTCATTTTTAAATTCATTTCAAAAGTAAAAAAGTAAAAAATAAAAATAAAAAGGCAGATTACTCTCTCATTTATTAATACCATAATCTTTCTCCTACCTATCTCTCTCTGTTTGTTATGGACCACTACCACCATCACCTCACCATCGCCACCCTCCACCACTATCCCTAATCATATGTCACCGCCGCCACCCTCACCTCCACCACCGTTCCCACCACCTCTCTCTAACTCTCTAACTCTCTCCACCAATGCCAACACCCACAATCGCCTTAATCACCCCCAAATCGAACACCAAAATAAGATAACCTCCCCCCCCCCCAAATCAAGCTAACTAAGAGGAAAAGCATGGAGAGAAGGGGAAAAACAAGATCACCATTCCCTCCATCTTCTTTTTGTCGTTGTCAAGTGGTGGCCGGTGGAGGCAAAGCATGAGGAGAAGGGGATGGGGGACGGAGAGGAAAAGTAGAGAGAGAATACAAGGGGTGGTGGATAGAGGTGTGAATCGGCGATTGTATACCACATGTACGCTTTAGTTTTGCGTTCATCTTCATCGATTGCATGTAACACCACAGTTTTTTTTTCTTTAAACAAATATCAGAGTGAAAACAAACATTCATCATTACAAAATCGAAAACGAGGTCCGCACCCGGACTATACGTCATAAGTACATTTTGAAATTATTCATGTTTAGTAAATAAACGTTGGAAAATATATGAACTAAAACCGTGGAAAACATTTGTTGGTTATGAGCTGCCTTTACTGTCCCGGAATTCTCTCACGATCCTTTCCTGAAAGGATTGAACAAACAACAATAAGCATAAATCTTAGCGAGCACACAAATTTACACACCATACTAGACATGCAAAAGATATACAATAACCAACATGTTTACCATGATAGTCACATAATACCGAAGTAGTGCACCGAAAACGATTTCGCTCATAGATGACTACCCAAGGCACCCCAGGGGTTTTACGTCTTTTTGGGATCACAATTGACTACCCAAGGCACCCCAGGGGTTTTACGTCTTTTCTGTGCCCGAGTTGTGTTTTCATTCCATTTACACAACCCTCCAATTCACATCAACAACACACAGGTTGCACATTCACATAATCATAGCAGGTACATTTCACACTAATATAAGGAGCAAGTTAGTGTAACTCACCTGACAGCAGCACAATAAGCAATAACAATTTAACAATAATATCCGAAAGTTAACAATCTATCTACAACTCCCTACAATTAAGTTCCACGCCATCAAACAACATGAAAATTAATTGATGTACTCTAATCTATACATGTTTTTGTTGCAATTTCCCCTTGCTTTAGACTATAATCGTTGGCGAATTACACGTATTATGATACTTAATACTTTCTTTTCACCTTGCAGGTTTATTTTGGCTTTTCAGAAACAAATCTGAAGAAAACCTGAAGAAAACCAGACCTTACAGCCTACCTTACGGTCGTAAGCTAGGTCATAAGCATCTAACGGTCGTTGTTTGAGCTTACCATCCAAGTGGCAAGTGGTCTGACGTTATCATCTGAAAGCCAGAGCTTATGGTCGTAAGTATATAACCTTACAGCCATTAGCTTTGGGTTCAGATCAAGTTGGCTAAGTTGCATCTGACATTATCCTATCGAATCTTGACCTTACGGCCATAAGTATCAGGCTTATGGCCGTAAGCCTCTCTTTCGGACCCAGTACTTAAACAACACTCGAATTCTGGCTTGGGGTTCCACTTTGTTACACTTTTACACACTTATTCTTCAACTCTCCAGTCCTAAACACTATAGAAACATTAGGAGAGGTTCTTGGAGGTTCCAAAATCCAAGGGAGGTGTTCTTCTCACCATTTGGAAGCTTGGCACCATCAAAGGAACATCACATTCATCATCTTCATCATTGTTCTTCATTTTGGTATACTCTGCACTTAATTTCCAGAATGTATGAATCTATTTTGGTTGATGTTTATAATGTATTTGTTATGAATATGGGCTAGAAACATTGATTCATTTAGATAGAGATGAATCCTAGCTAGTTAATGGTTGTATTTGCTACATTGATCATGTTTTGATGAATATATGAACTTGA
>JAUEJL010006515.1:0-10228 GCA_032274825.1 Drosophyllum lusitanicum | reverse complement strand
GTTTTCTTGATTGTAGGTAATCTAGGTTATTATACACTTGTAATATGTTTTTTTGTCATTATTGGGTAATCTGGGCAACAGTCGATACTTGATTAGGTTTGTTGATAACTTTTATAAAATTTAGGAAATGAACTCTTTTGAAGTTTAATATTGAGTGGGTATTCTATGATATAATATAAAGTAGAATATTATTTCATATTACTATATACATATATTACAATTTATTTGCATATCATGTGCCTCGCCTTCGTGAAGCCTGCGCTTTTCCTAGGCCTCGCGCCTCAAGGCTCCACGACGCCTTGCACCCCGGTGCGCCTTGGGTCTTTGATAACTTTTCACCCAAACAAAGTGTACTTGAGCATCTAGCTGCCAAGTCGAACTAGGCTTCCTTTTCTGGTCGGTGTAGTATCGATTACAAACGATTAATTCGCATGGATGATCGATGGGTTGAAGTGGTTCCATAATAATGGAATTGGGGTTATAGGCAGGTGATTTTGGTGGTAATTAATGTATGTAAAACTTTTTGGGGGGCTGAAACAAGGATTTCTAAAACTGGTAACAAGGTGGTGGCTGGGGATTTTAAAGAAGTAGCACTAGACATGAAAGAGTTATGTTGATGTGTACAAGGGATGGTATAAGCGGTAGGTTCAAGGGGTTTTATAGACCCATGCCCACAAAGCGCATATAAAGAACCAAAGAACTCATATAATCCGGGGGTTCACGTGGTTTACGACCCCATACCGCATACCAAACCCCATAATATTATGCGAACTCTGTTTTACCAGGATGATTTAGTCTAGGACTTCCATTTAACAGCTTGTTTTATTGTCTACACTCCAAAAACCTGATTCTTTATAATAGTAATCGAAGAAATTGTCCTTGGGGGGTTAACAATCTGTACATCAGTAGCCATGGGTGTGTAACCATGAATTGATAAGTCAAAAAATTGATCTGGGAACTTTGTTTACTTACAGTGATAGATCAATTAAGGTTTCCCCATTCAATTGTTGATTTAGTTTTCGTTATTTTCACTGGTTGGCTGAGGATTTTGGGTCCGACAAGGGATTTAGGCTACATTATAATGTCTTTATTCATCCAGCCAGTCTTTGATTGTGGTTTTTCTCCCTCACCCTTCAAATTAGTCGATCCTTGTTCCTTGTTTCTATCGAGCAACAACTTAATCCTTCTGTCATGCCCTAGTAAACGCACCTGAAATGATCCTTCATCGTGACCACTGGTACGTTGGTTGACTTTCTCACCCTGAAGCTTCACCAAACCGATTATCTTCTCAATTGAATTTTTCAGAGTTTCCTCCATGGAATGGACTAACTGAGATAGGTCTTGCATCTGGGTAGCTAGACGATCAAGTTTTTGGTCTTGTAAATCAATACGTGACTCTAGTATACTCTCCTCATCCATCTCAATAATTTCCCGGCAATGGAACTAATTGATAGGAATCAATTCAGCAAAATAGATGAAATAGACCAGAGAACAAGGATTAAGGAATCAGTAGGAATATTAGGTAATGAAATAAGAACAGATGGAAAGTAAGTAAAAGAACAAATGGAAAATCAGAAGATCTAACAGAAACTCCCCTGCCCTAAATCAGAGAAGAACCAGCTATGGTTCACCGTAAACCAAAGCTAAGTAAAGAAAATTCTCGATACCCAATTTCTCCCTTCAATCAGCTATGTTCATCTTCTAAAAAGGCCCTAGGCCCAATGGGCTGTTGGTCTAAAATTGTGTCTGTTGCATATTCTCTATCAGTTAGCCAACCCAACTCATCCCATTTGGACCCATATTAAAGGTAAAATAATAAAATAAGAATAAAGATAATAATTCTGTCTAGGTATGTCTTAATTCTCATGAAGCTGAAACTGATTTATATCTGCAGGACATTTTTAAAGAGTTCTACTTGAGCAAATACAGTGGTAGACGATTAATGTGGCAGAATTCATTAGGTCACTGTGTTCTCAAAGCAGAATTTTCCAAAGGTAGAAAGGAGCTGGCGGTTTCTTTGTTTCAGGTTAGTCTCCCTTATTTACTCATTACAGGTGGCAATTTCAGCCCATTTACATATTACCTACAATTTATCACTTCGGGTCGTGTTTTTATCTCAAAGGGGGTCTATAAATTTCAACCAATTAACCTATGAATTTGTTACTTGAGCTGTGTTTTATATCTCAAAGGGGGTCTTATAAAAATTTTACTAAAAAGGGGATGGGTCAAACAACCTCCTAAATCATATTATTCAAATACTCAGGTTATTAAGTGATTATTGTAATACAAATGCTTTGGTTATTGACAAATTATTGTAATAAATAACATTCTTTTGGTAACCATAAATATTTCATCGTTTATAAAAGGTTGGACGAGAAACATTTGTGGGTCAGCCGGCCTGGCTGGTTTAACCTGTTACCCGTCCATCCCCCATCTTCCCAATTCTACTCATTGTTTATTGTACTTACACGTCTTTTGTGGTTTTCTTGACATTCCAATTTAATAATCCGTCATTACCATCCCAGACTGTTGTTTTGATGCTGTTCAATGATGCACAAAAGCTTAGTTTTGAAGATATTAAGGATGCTACAAGCATTGAGGACAAGGAACTTAGGAGAACTCTGCAGTCACTTGCTTGTGGAAAAGTTCGTGTCCTTCAAAAGGTGGCTTTTTAATTGATGTTGATACTATTTCTTTTATTCTGTTATCCTGTGGGAATCGACTGACTTCGACTTTTTCCCCAGAGTCCAAAAGGCAGGGAGGTGGACGACCATGATTCTTTTATGTTCAATGATGCATTTACTGCTCCTCTTTATCGTATAAAGGTATGTGCAACTAAAGAAGGATTATAATATTAATTGTGACTCATGCAAATAAGTACACTTGAGTTTCTCAAAATTAGAATTGCAAAATGGGCAGGTTGGATAACGAGTTAGAATAGGTTGGGGTTGAAACAATTACTTTTGGTGTGGATGAAAAGTTGGGTCGTGTTAGCCCGTCGTCAAAAACAAACAAAAATATATTTTTGATAATTATTAATTTGTCATATATGATTTCAAAATTTATGTTATTTCAATAATAATCTAGAATTTTGAATGAAATAGTTCAGGAGGTTCTAAATATCCAAAATCCACTTGGGTTGACTTTTAACTGTTTCTTCTCATCTAAATTTTTAGAGTGAATTACTGAAATGGTCCATGTGGTTTGTCAAAAGTTGTTGGTTTAGTTCTTTAAGATAAAAAAATTACGCTACATGTCCCTATGGTTGCTATTTTGTTACTCGCTTGGTCCCTTAACTAACCAGCTGTTAAAAACAGGTGTTAGTTTGTCTTTTTTGTGAGGGTATTTTAGTCTTTTTCCCAATTCTCTCCTAAATTCTATTTCTTCTCCCTTATTCTTCTACACTTCATCCACCCTAGATGGTATCGCCACCACCGCCATCTTCTACCACCACCCCGCCGTCTACCATCATCACCCAACCACAACCACACACCACCTCTTTCCTTCCGGTGAACACATCCAACGATCAACCACAACCATCGTCTACAATCACCTAACAACCGGCGAATCATACATCCAAAATCAATATCAAAATCAGAATCAAAAAACGAAAATCAAAATCAAAATCAGAACACCAACAACAACAACATCAAGAACACATGGAGTGAAATCAAAATCGAAAACGAAAATCAAAATTACTTGTGGCGAATCATACACCCAAAATCAAAATAAGAAACCAAATCCCAATCTAGTCTAAATCTCCTTTTCATCATTGTGATTGGACTTTTATCCATAACCGAAGAAACCCTAGTCTGTTAATCTCCAAATAGAGGTGGCCGACGAGGGTTTAGAGGTCCCCGGCGAAGAGTCCCAAATCGATGGACACAGATTTGCGGCGGTGGCGGCAAAGGTGTCGTTGCTTGAGATGAAGGATGAAGGTGATTGCTTCAGTTGGATTTAGGGTTCAGCAGCGAAGGTTTGTGTTTTCTTCAGTCCAACCATAGCGGCACAATATCTCCACCACCACCTCCCACAAATCGAACCTACCACCGCCAAATCTCTTCCTTGTGATTGCCTCAAAAATCCAAATTGCTGAAGATGAAGACGAGAGTGCTTGGGTTGGGATAGAGTATAACAGTAGAGAGAGAGTAGAGAGAGATAAAGAGTTTCTAGGTGTTTGCATAGTTATTATTCTAAAAAAGGAAGAAGATGAAGCGGAAATGATATTCATGACTTCATGGTTGTGTTCATCTGAACATTCAAGAATTATTAAACACAAAATAGGAAAGTTAGGAGAGATGTGAAGGAAATGACATTAATGCCCCCATAGAAAAAGACAAGTAACGTTAGATTTAGACGGCTGGTTAGTTAAAGGACCAAGCAAGTAACAAAATAGCAAGCATAGGGACATGTGGCGTAATTTTTTTATCTTAAATGATTAAACCAACAACTTTTGACAAACTACAAGGACCATTTCAGTAATTCACTCAAATTTTTATGGATTGACCCATTAGAGGTGAAACATAGCCCGAATTGACACAATCACATTAAATGGGTCAAAATTACCACCTATATTGTAATGCATGCATCGAGCCTAATTTAATTGTGTTGCAGGTTAATGCTATCCAGCTGAAGGAAACTGTTGAAGAAAACACAAGCACGACTGAAAGAGTGTTCCAAGATCGTCAATATCAGGTCTATTCTCTCATTCATTCAGGATTTCGTTAAGAAAATTCCTCAAAACTGCCAGCCTATTTCAGGGTAATTGGGTCCCTTTGGGTTATAGTTCGTCTTTAAAGGGTCAAGCGGTATTAAAAATGCACAAAATCTCCTAATCAATTTTAATAATGAAATTTCCTAATCGTATTCAAAATTCCAATTGTTTGTAAAATTCGAGAACAAAGATACAAAATTGTTTGCAGAGCCCAACTTGACAGTTTTGACACGTCCCTTAATCGACCCGTTTTGAGTTTTGACGTAAACCCAGCTCGACCCATTAAGCAAACCTAACCCGCCCATTTTGCCCCCTTTATGTAAAACTGCATCTTAAACCTGGAGACCAAACTATTCAGTCTTCACTACATCTGTCAAAATATATCTCAGGTTGATGCTGCTATTGTTCGGATTATGAAGACCAGGAAAGTGCTGAGTCACACGCTTTTAATTACCGAACTCTTTCAGCAGGTAACGTGATCCTCTTTTCCTTTGTGAGCTGTGAATTAGATTATCATTTTAAAACTAGCTAACATTTAACACTATACTGTCAAACCCCACAAATTGGCTGAAATTGAATTACTTTGTTTTCTTGTAACACAGCTTAAATTTCCTATAAAACCATCCGACTTGAAGAAGAGGATCGAAAGCCTCATTGACAGGGAATACTTAGAGAGAGACAGGAATAATCCTCAAATATACAATTACCTAGCGTAATACTTTGCTACAAGTTTTCTTTCATGTAACACGGGACATTCGTGGTTCAATTTGTTATTATCCCATGTTTTGGTTCTACCAGGATAACTTTTGTTTTTCTAATCTTTCTGAGGATGCACACTTGCATAATATGTTGCCATAGGGTTTATCACACGCGCATTGCAACTATGAATTCGATGACAAAATGGATGCACGAGACAGGTTGGGTAACAAATCAAAATACATGTCGAGTAAAGTTTGACTCAACTTACTTTAGGTATGTTTGTATTTTACCATTAAAGACGACATCAAAACGATTCAGTCGGTAACAGGTTAAAACACATTGAATGGAATGAACCTTGACCCAATTTTCTTTTCACGTATTTTTTTGTTTTTTTTAACTCATTAGAGATGAAAACAATGCTAGTATACCATTTTAAAAGTAAATGAGTAAGAAATTGTCGTATCTATAGCCAAACATGAAATTTGAGACGCATGTATCATTGATTTATGCAAATGACCGGTGAAGCTACAAGCTGGAACAAGCGGAGTTTGTCTTTGAAAGTTAATATTTATCTTTCACACAGTTAGAACCAACATGCCGTCGTGGTGTGTCGACTTGAGTGTTAAAATGCAAATATGAAAGTTAAGGGGCTAGATTTGCCAATATATGAAACTAATCTAATCATGTTATAAGACAAAGTGTTATAAATGCTTATATGGGTTAGTACACAACGAGTTAGAAAGATGTCAAAACCATGCACGCCTAGAAAAGTCGAATAGAAAGTCTAGCTTTGTTATTTGTCGTGATGAATGTTTGCCTTTGTACAAACCATGTTTTGAGTGTAATAAATAATGTTTTAAAGTCTGGATTTTTAGTTGACTTAGTATAATAATTGGTTACGGGTTAATCCGGTTTTCAATACTTGGTTGAACATTATATGTAGATATATTTGTGCCCTCAGTTTTTAGTCACCTATTTTCTCGCGCTTTGCAGCGGAGTATAAAATTACATATTTTATATGATAAAGGTCAGGAATTTATGGTTTTATTATTAAAATGAAGTAAACTTTGTTTGGTGCTTATTTTTTTTAGTTTATTATATCTAAATATTTTATATAATTTAGTAGCAACAATCATAATAGTTTTAGGTTTATTACTATAAAATTTTGTAAAGTTTATTGACAGCAATTATAAAAGTAACAGTTTTTCAAAAAATAAAATAAAAATATAATAGTTACAATAAAATAATTTAGAAAAATAAAGAACTAATTTAATAGGTTGTCGTGCTAATTTTCTTGCTAAATCACACACACACATATATATAGGCGGAGGTTCAAATGAGAATAGAAAACTAAATGAGAATGAGAGACTCAATCTCAGTCATCCAATTTATAATCAAATCCTGATCTGGACGTAGATCTAAAAAGCCGCTTAAAAAATTCACGCGGTGTCAATTTTTTAACTAATCACAATTTTATAATGTCTGAGACGTTTTATATCTGAAACAAAACATGTTTCATATCTGAAATGACATTTGTTTGATTTTTATTACTCTTGTCATGTTTCATGAATGAAATATCAAAGAAAAAAAAGTCATTGCTTTACTTTTTTCTTTGATATTTCAGATTTGAAATAGTACTGTTTCATGCCTGAAATATCAAAAAAATGAAGCAGTACTGTTTAATGACTAAAATATCAAAGAAAAAAAGTTACCGCTTCACTTTTTTCTTTGATATTTATGTACTGAAATACTATTGTTTTATGACTGAAATATCAAAGAAAAAAAAGTCACCGCTTCATTTTTTTCTTTGATATTTCAGAACTGAAATACTACTTTTATGACTGAAATATCAAAGGAAAAAAACGTCACCGCTTTTTTTCTTTGATATTTCAGAACTGAAATACTATTTGTTTCAAGACTGAAATATTAAAGAAAAAAAAGTCACCACTTCACTTTTTTCTTTAATATTTCAAAACTGAAATACTACTTTTTCATTACTGAAATATCAAAGAAAAAAAGTGAAGTAGCAGAGTATAAACAAACATATATTTGATTCATATATGAAATATCAAAATAAAAATATGTATTAATAATTCATATTTAAAATATCAAAGAATTGTACACTATCTTTGCGATTAATTACAATATTGCCACCGCGTGACTTGTTTAGATCGACATCCCGATCGGATGGCAAAGATTGAGTATCTCATTCTTATTTAATTTCTCATTTTCATTTGAACATTTCCTATATATTAATAGTATTTTAATTAGAAAACTTTTTTTTACTATAACCAAAAAAAAAAAGAAAGGGAAAACAGTTAACTCATATTAATTAGCATGAAGTGTTGAACCCCATTCACAGCCCAAGTGAAAAAACAAAACAGAAAATTAAAAAATAAAAATAAAGGAAAGAAAAGCCTAGAAGCTCGCATGCATTAAAGGAAAAAAATTGAATAACAAAGATAAAATTATCATATGTGGACAAAAATTATACCAAACTATTATATCTTTAGTATGTATTAAAAAAAATATGATTATGATATTATCATCTTATTTTTAAAATTTTTCATCAATTATGTCTCTTTATTTTCTTAAATATCTTTATAATTAGTTGTTTTTACGTTAAACCCTTAAGACTTGCATATTGTTCAAGATTTTTACTTTTTAGATGATTTATTTTGTTAAGACTAAAATATTTTAATAAAAAGATTTATTCAAATCATTTAATAAATACATTTTTTCGTAATTATTTATGTAAACATGTAGACCATCTTTAATAATTAAGCAAGAAGTTTAGATGAAACATTCTCGCATTGCAATTACACGAGTGTACATTAATCTATATGGATCAGTTACAAATATTTAAAGGGAAGCACCACATCATGTTCATATAAATTATGAAGTCAGTATTTCTTCTAACAATAAAAAATGCAATAATAGCAACTTTTATTCAAGAGAAAAGAAATTTAAAAAGGTTATAAAGAAATTCTGATACGATCTTATGTATGAATTTCTAACAATATATTTACCCATATTTTAATAGATTTTATATTTCTATATATGCTTAAAATTGTTTTACTATACATGTTAGCAATCTTTAACTCCAGAAATATTTAAAATTTATTTTAACCATCTCCGTGTTTATTATTATTATTACTATTATTATTATTTATTATTAATATTATTATTATTATACTATGCCACTCCTCATGTCAAGGAAGACTCCTTAAATTAGGGGACGATCTACGAAAATTAGTTGGTCAAAATAAGAAAACGGTAAACCGTTCCACAACCTCAACAATTACGATAAATACAATTCACTTACTTGAAAATCAATAGCTTAATTATGATAACAAGTTCAAATAATTATTTTAAAAATGGTACATTAATTTAATGATGAAATTTTATGAACGATTGGCAATTGGTGGTTAAAGTACTACTATATAGTTATACTAGATTAGATGACCGTGTAATATATAGGTGATTTAACAAATAATAAATAGTAAATATTAATAACAAAATATTAAATAACTATAAAACACGAAAGGATTGAGAATTTATAAAAACTGGCGACATTCGACTTCAACACCCATATTAGTGGTGAAAGCGTCAACGCGATGTTGAGGACTGACATGACGGAAGAAATATGATATCATGGTACAAAGAAACATGATTGTATTTCTTGTACAAGTTTTCGATTATTATTGTTACAATAAGAACAATAATATCAAATATTTTTTGGTTATAGTTAAAAAGAATTTAAAATGATTATAAAATAACAAAATTAAAAATATGGTTAAATATGATATTTCAAATGTTATAAAGGATAAATATGATATTTGTAAATTAGTGTGGACAAATATGATATTCTAAGATTTAAGAAGGGCATATATGAAGTTTCTCTAATAAATTTGATTCAATTTTGATTAAATGTATGGCCAGGATTAAGCAATTAAATTTATTTTATTAAATGAATGGTTAGAATCGTATAATAAAGTTTATGTATGTTAGTCTTTTATTTATATTAGAAGATGAGCATAAAAATATGAGTGATGATTCGTTTGTATAACAAAATTGTTCATAGAAACGAGGGTGTTCGGTACGCAATTTCTTGGAGCTTGTAGCCTTTTGTTTTAAAAGAAAAAACTACAAGTCTTGTTCGAATGAAAAAATTGGAAGTTTTTTTTAACAAAAAGCTTCTCGAAGTACCTTTTAAAACTAACCGAAATTTTTTAATATACAGAATTATCTAATTACCCTCTTTAATTTGTCCTTTTACACTATTCAGCTCCAACTATTTTGTCAAATACATATACAAATAAAAGATACAACTTTCAGCTCTAGCTTCCAGCTTTCAGCTATCAGCTACTTCTACCAAACACACCCAACATTTTTATGATATATCAACTTCTATCACATACTGTTTATTTGTACTTGTTATGTGTAACACCCAAGGTTCGAAATTCCTAAATTAATTATTTAATAGGAAGGGTTATATGTTTGTACAAGTTGCCTTTATGTGATTAGATGTGTTTATAACACTAGAGGGGCTTAAACCGTCAACTTATAAGTTGACTAAGTGCAGGGACCAATTATGCTATTAGTTGAAACTTATATATATATATGTCACCAACTTTGACATTAGAAGTCAAAGTTCTCATATTCACTTTCCTTACTCACGTACACAAGATCAGATCCTTAGCAACTCCATTTCTTTGAGCAAACAGCAGAACAAGTCCATAGAACAAGATCTTAGCAAGTGTCCAAGCTTGAGGTAAGGTTTAAACCTTTGTTCTTGAAGTTTTGTAAGCTTAG